>BQKN01063717.1:118145-163854 GCA_022839385.1 Asparagus kiusianus
TCATGCTCATGTCATATTGATACTCGTAATTATATTCTGTCATATGATTACTCATTGATTCGTGCCACTGATTGATATCACATCTTTATCGTACTCCCTTATGCTTAGTCCAGAATCTCATGCAGGTTTTCTTTGTAATTCACTGCCGGCAAAAATGTATTATTATTTGTGGCATTGTATAAATAATTATCGGTCGTGTATATTATAGATAGCCTTGTTTTGTAATTGTTGACTC
Organism: Asparagus kiusianus; assembly: GCA_022839385.1. Classification (NCBI taxonomy): domain Eukaryota; kingdom Viridiplantae; phylum Streptophyta; class Magnoliopsida; order Asparagales; family Asparagaceae; genus Asparagus; species Asparagus kiusianus. The sequence goes on from BQKN01063717.1 coordinate 118,381, forward strand.
ATTTGTGGCCGTGTATCATTATGGTGGATGACCTTCGTGCCTATGTATTTTATTTCATTCCTTCGTCGGCTATATGCCTTGATTTTCTCCAAATTATGGGGATGAACCGACTTTATACTTGTAGGCGATTTCATCCGTTTTCACTAAAATAGGGAGGAGAGATTAACGTCCTGATTTATTGACAACCATGATTTGATCCCCTCTGCATCTAGGATGATTCGTTTGGACTCTTTCTATCATTCTATTGCTCCATTATTCGAATTGGACCCAAAGACGTGTTCTCGTTTCCTGTGTTGACCTACCTTCAATCGAACTATACCCTGAGATTTCTTCTCCATTGACGTCATAGGATTCCTCATTTGTGTCGTCCTCATACTTAGGATTATTTTTTGCGTCTCTTTCTCTTGGATTATTTTTGCGTTTAGCGAGTATACTTCCTTTTTTATAATTATTAGTTGTTTCCTTATTTTCTATATTGACCTATCTATCGTCGAGCTTGACTCTAGGATTTTTTACATTATCACTATTTCATATTTCATATATTCTGTTTATATACTATATTGAATCATTATTTTATTTGTGATATGCTATGACATTAGTGTTCATGATCAGTTGTACTTATTATTTTTATGATTGAGTACCGTTAGTAGTTCATGACCTTAGTGGGCTTGTACAAGACCTTGATACATGTGTATGTTAACTTAGAAATACAAAAAGTGTTAGGATGAGAAAGTCTTGGTTCATGTGATCGGATGTAGCTATTGATGTATTTTCCAAGCTCGCACCAGTGAATTCGTGTAGTCATTGGGGTTGGTTTGTTAAGCTAAAGTGAATTCGTGTAGTCACTTTGGTCAGTGAATTTATCTAGTCACCCGAGTTTTGCTTGAGTTCAGACCAGGTCAAAATCGGATTGTGTGTAGTCCTCTGACCGATTCGTGTAGCGGCATTGGATGCACGTAGAAGATTTGTGAATAGTCAGTTGACTCTATGTGAGAAATGGACCAGTAACCTGTTATAGGATAGTTAGTTACATGACCTCGTTACTTAGATGATTGTGGATTCTTGTGAGATGTGGACTAGGTATATTTCTTTTCATACATAGATCGGGATTAATATTTAATTATCTATAATTTGAGACATATAGTATATACATGAGGGTTTCCTTGTTTGGATTATTTCATTCGACGTACTACATCTCGTGTTGTAGATTATTAAGAATTAATTCCATCTAGTTGTATGACCTTGTTACTCAGATGTTTATGGATTCTTCTGATTATCAAACTCTAGTGGTGGATTGCATCTAGCTTGTTAGTATTCCAACTGCATGTTTCTATTCATTATTATTGTTATTACATTGGTTGTTTGACCATTTCTATTCTTCCTTTTGGGATCTTGCTATGTGCCACACACGCTGATGTACTCCTGTTCTCTCGGGTTGTACGTCAGATTTGGAGGACGGATAAATTCAGCAGGAGCCAGAGTATTCTCAGTAGGAGCGCTTTGCAGACAGAGCAGAAGAAGAAGCTAAAGCTTAGTTATTTTTTTTAGTTGTTTAATGGTCCTTGTTTACTTTTGTAGCACATTCCACTTCAGCTTGGTCAGTGTATTTTTATATTTTTCATATTTTAGTTGGACTATTTTGTAATAAGAGCGTGTTTGACCCGGATTTTGTGTCTTGGATGATATTTTATTCGTGATATGGATCATTTCTATTCTGAGTTGTTTATTATATTCTTACTAATTATGATCGGGGACCTATGATTTCGCAATTTATTTTGACGCTTAGCGTATTAGATTGAGTAGAAAGAGTTTAGTATTTATTTCTCCTCAATTTAATATATTCCGGGCTTGCTCGTATTCCGATTCCTGGGTATTTTAGGAAGCGGGGCGTAATAGGTTTTTATGGTGGCTCATGTAGGCCACGGTCCCGATTTCCCACTAGTAAGGATATAATGGATAATTTAGACGCATATCATATTTCATCTGTAAGACTATACTTAGCCCTTATCTTAGTATCTTGACAAATTATATCTTAGTCCCTACCTTGTCACTGTTGACTCTAAAACTTCCCACTGTTTCTTGTCTCGTCACTTCCTGACTACACTTTCTTCCTATAACTTTTCGTTGCTCATACCGATCATTATTTTATGTGTTATTATTTTTACACTATGTTTTCTTTGATTTGACTTATGTCTTATTTGATTCTATTGATTTTTACATTATTTATTATATTATTTTATGTATCACACACAGTATTATAATCTATAAGTAACATAGTCTAATGAATATTTTCACATGATGCTACATCATATATTTGTTATATGTACAATGTATTTTACACATCATCACAACTTGCATCATGCATCTTACATTACTTATACATTTTCAATTGTTCAAATCATGTTCATTAAGTGTTTCGCATTACTCTAGATTTCACATATACATCATACAGTATATCTGATATTTAGATTATTTTCTTGTGTTTAAATATACTTTTGCATATCTACATTGTGAGCGTGCATACCATCTATCATTTACTTATGTTCTAGATTATTATATATTGTTCGTATTTATAATGATATACATTAATAACTTCATGATTTTGATATTCTACATATGCATTCTTATTCTTTATTTTTTTTTTCAACTCATAATATTTTCAGTACATAGTTATCTTATCAGTCAGTTTTGTCTTGTTTAGGTTGTTTTAGTATGTTCACATTGGTTTCATTATTTCTAAGAACAATGTATTTCTATTTTGTTATTCAAACAATTATTCATATTGTTAGGTTTAGAATTTGAGTTACTAATTATATATGTTTTTGTTACACTATCTCGTATCATTAATTACTATTATTTTATAATGAATATAAAGATAATTCTAAATAGCATTTGTGGGTATGCATGGTATTTACTCATGGGTTGTTTATAGTGCATTTGCATATTTGTTATTTGTTTGCTTCATTTTTGACATGTATATTACCATAAATGACAAAATAATACATGGACAATATATATTGTATGCGCATGTTGTTTTTTAGTAATTATTTTATAGTGTTTTAAATTTTTATGTCCTTTTATTGTGTCATTATTTGTTGTTCATTCTCTATTCATTATTTTTGTTTACTTGTGTTGTGTTTTACTTTTTTATTCTTTTATACTTATTATTCTCCTTTCATTATAGTGTATTCACATAGATTATTATATTTACGATATATACTTTTTATTGATTTATAGTCATTCATCATTTCTATTATTAACTGTGTCTAATCGTGTTCTGTTTCATGTATTATCAATGTTTATGTTCACATGTTCACCAATCATTCATGATATGTTTATCTATAATATATCGGTATTTTATTATACGAATTTATGCTCTTCTTATATTTTTTTGTTTATATATCTATTTTATCTTACATAGTTCACATTTTATGTATTATACATCTTTATTTATATATATTTATGCTGATTGTATTTATGTGATTTTGATTATTATACAATATATTGTTATATCTGTTGGCCTTCTTGTTTTGATGATAATTTAACAAACAATTTACTTCTAATGTTGTTTGTCTAGTGTTTATGTTTTTTTGTATTTATTCTAGGCAAACAACGCGTTGAAGGTTGGATGGAATATACGCTACAACGATGATATCCAATGGAGGTTGGCGGAATAGTGGAGTGAAGCCTTGCAATTCAAAGTTAAAGATCAAGTTTAAGCTTCATTCGCGAGATTACCAAGAAGAGCTTATTGAATATCAAGATCTAGCTTGGGTAACTTAGTTTAGATTTTATATTATGTGTGTTAAATACCTTAAGCTCAATATCATATACACACACGTATTTGGTTTTTATGTATATATATAGTTATATATATACATGCATGGTTTTGGGTTTTCATGCTTTGGACACACTTGCAAAATACATGAGTTTTCACAAATGGAAATTCAATTTGAGAAATTCTTTTTCTAACATGTTTGTTTTTATGTTTATAAACATTTCGCAAAGTTTCATCAAGTTTGGAATTGATTTGTTATGTTTAATGGAATTTACAAAATTATATTTTTGTTCGTGCATGTTTTACAAAACAGATGAGTTTTCATAAATGGGAAGTGGTATTCAAGAAATTCTTTCTTTGACATGTTTATCTACATGTTTAGACACTTCTCTCAAAATTTTACTATTTTTGGAGTTGATTTACTGTGCCCAATTGATTTTACAGAATCGTGTATGTCAGCAGTTTTTCAGAAACTATAAATCTGTGTTCAAACATTTATTTCTATCAAAGAAATTCTTTTTCAGAAATTCTTTCTCTAACATGTTAATATACATGTCTACCTTCTTACAAAATTTCATAATTTTTGGAGCTGTTTTACTATTTTTAATTGATTTTACAAAACTGATACGCAGTGCTACAGTACCCGCGGTCGACCGCCAAACTCTCTGGAAGTTACTCAACTTTGCATATGGCTCGCAGTCGACCGCTGTTACTGTAGTAGCCGACCGTTACACAGTAACGGCTAGTTGCTGATTTTTGTTTTTTAATGGTTTTTTGGGGTTTTTGGGGTTGGTTTCTTCAAGCCTATATATACCCATTTGCCATAACTATTTTCCATCATCCAAGAGAGTTTTTAACCAAGTTTAAAAGAGTTTTAACAAGGGTTTTAATTTGGTTTAAGTGTGTTTAAGAAGCTTTTAAGCATTTGGAAGTTTGAGTTTGAGAAATCAATTTCACAAGAGCTTGAGGAGATCATCTATTGGTGTTTGGGCATCCAACTATTCTCCTTCTACCTCTTGATCTATTGAGAAGTTTTCTAACACTTTTATCTAGCAATTTTATTATTGATTTTCATATTCTTATTATTGCTAGTTTGCTATTTGCGTTAGATTTGATTTTATCTCATTGTTACACACACCCAATTAAGCTTATTGTATTTGTATTCATAATATTTTTGGGTTAGTGAGAGTTGTAACAATTGAGTGTGAGCTTTCATTGTGTTCTCATCCATAGTAGAGAACAAACATTTATTGTATTGAGCCTTATTGTGAGATTCACTTTGTAATACACTTGTACATCGAGAAAGGTGTGTGGCAAGAGTCGGGATCATCCCAAGAGGAGTGGCGTCGGTTGACGAACCTAGGGAGAGGTTGTAACCGAGCACTTGAGGGAGACACGTCTAGTTCAACACTTGAGAGGGTGTAGAGTGGGATTGCAAGAGTGGTGATTGTAAAGTTTTCGGTTAGCTAGAAAACCGAGTGTGAGGCGTAAACGTTATTCGGGTGAACGTAGAAAACCCGGTTGTGATAGTGAATTTCTCCCCGAGAGTGGGGAGCGGAGACGTAGGACGGAAGGTCCGAACTCCGTGATCATATTGTGTGTTTGCATTGTTTATTTTGCACTATCATATTTTTGGTTTGATTATATCACCTTTGTGTTAGTTTATATATCCTTGCACATATATTGCTTATATCTTATTGCTAGGATATTTCTTGTTGTTCATATTGCTTATCCTAGCTCATATATCTTGTTGTATTTCATACTTACTAGGATAGCTTGTTAATTAATTTTAATTGGCATATAATCATATTAGATTAGCATAAGGTCCTAATCACCCCCCCTCTAGGGTCTAACAATATCTGAATTAATTTTATACAATAATGATTATTATTGTTATATTTTGTTTATATTTATTATTTTACCTTATGAATATTACTAATATTTCTGATTTATCATATTGTTTATCGAATATATATAGTGTTGATACCATGTCCCCATGATATAATTTTGATGATAACAATTTATTCATATTGAGAATCACTATGTGTGTTATACATATGTACTAACATTTAAATGCAACTTTCAATATCAAATATGAACAAGTGCTATATGAGTTCTAGGCATTATGAAGTAAAGAAGATGAAGAACAAGTACATCAATGTAATTTTTACATCTTTCTTTAATTAGAATTTTTGTACAAGCCTTGATCACTCACACACACACATAAAAATTAGAACACACTAACACAGGCTTAGCCTGTTGGTTAACAATAGAAATCCCCTATGTTAACCATTAGAGTATTTAGTTTATTATTAAGTCTAAAAATAGTTCATATTTAACATTATTAATCTTAAGTAGTCGACTAATAAGAATAATAGTCGACTATTGTAGTCTAAGTTCAAGATATAAGTTTCTGTAAAACTACAGAGTAGTCGACTACTAAGAATTATAGTCAACTACTCAACTTTGTATTTTGATTTACAGAACTTCAGTTTTACAGAGTAGTTGACTACAAGTAAATATAGTCGACTACTGAGCTTTGAAAATTGTTTTACAGAATATTTATTTTACAGTGTAGTCGACCACTATCAATTATAGTCGACTACTGATCTCTGATTTTTGTTTTCCAGACTTTCTGTAATACAGAGTAGTCGACTACAAAGAAGAATAGTCGACTACTAAGCTTCAATTTTTGAATTCCAGACTTTCTGTATTACAGAGTAGTCGACTACTATGCATTATAGTCGACTACTAAGACAGTTTTTCTGAACGTTTAAATTTAAACTTGTGACAGTTTTTAGCCGTTTTTCAAACATTTTAAAGTTCAAAAACTTGTCTTTTGAAGGGCTATAAATAGGTTATTTGTTCAGAAAAATCGAATATGATTCTATACCCATAAGCTTTGATCTTTGTGTTTTTTTCAAGTGTCAAAAAAATCTGATTTTGAAGAAAAAGAGAAGTTTCTAAAATTGCCTTTGATCCTTATTCAAATACTTATTATTCAGATAATTTACAAAAGTTAGAATCATTCCTAAGCCACTACTACACAACACTACAAATCAAGGCTTATAGGAATTGAGTTGTTGCTTCAAAGAAAAGTTCTCTCGATTTGTGAGAGGTGTTAATCTCTTGGTTTAGAGATTGATGTGCAAATTAGCAAGGTGTTTGTCAATTGGTGTTACAATTTGCAAGGACTTACAAATTGCTCAGGTTTGCTTTTGATTTTGTAAGTTTATTCAAAATCATAGTGGAAACTCTCAAGTGGGATTTGCTTGAGGACTGGATGTACACCGGGTTGGTAGAACCAGTATTAAACTGTGTTTGTGATTGTGATTTTCTGAGATTGCCATTCTTTCTTTGCAATTTATAATCTACTTTGCATAAATTTTAAAAAAATACTATTCACCCCCCTCCCCCCCCTCTAGTGTTCTAGTGTATCTATTTCAGATCCTACATTTGGTATCAGAGCAAGGTGAAAGATGGCATCAACAAATACATCACAATTCAAAGAAGATCACTCTACAAATCGTCCACCAATGTTCGATGGATTGAACTATAACTATTAGAAGTGCTGAATGAAGATTTACCTTCAATCAATTGGCTACGAACTTTGGAATATTGTGGAAACAAAATACGAAAAGCTATCAACTACATTTTCAGAATGGACTACATCACAAAGAAACAATGCAAACTTGGACTCCAAAGCAATGAATGCACTATTCTGTGCACTTGATAAGAATGAGTTCAATAGAGTGTCAACGACCACATCTGCATATGATATTTGGCACACACTAGAGGTAACTCATGAAGGTACAAATAAAGTTAAAGAATCTAAAATTTCTATTCTTGTACACAGATTTGAATTGTTCAAGATGAAGAAAAATGAGACCATTGGAGAAATGTTTACAAGATTCACCGATATCACTAATTCTCTCATTGGTCTTGGTAAAACATACATTCAAGTGGAGATGGTAAGAAAAATACTCTATTCACTTACTCCGCAATGGGAAAAGAAGGTTACCGCAATTGAAGAAGCAAATGATTTATCAACTCTTACGGTTGAGAACCTTATCGGCAACTTATGAAGTTCAAAGTGAAGATATAAAGAATAAGGATGAAACAAAGAACAAGAAAGTGCTTGTATTCAATGCTACTTCTGATAAAGAAGATTCGGATGATGATGAAGAAATGAGCATGGTTGCATGCAAATTTAGAAAATTTATAAAACGAGGTAAGTTTAAATCAAAGAATTCAAATTCAAGTAACTTACTTTGTTTTAAGTGTAACAAATCAGGACATATGAAGAAAGATTGTCCATTGTTGAAGAATAAGCAAAAATCAAATTATTTCAACAATTTCAACAATATTCAAAGCAACAAGAAAAGGAAAGCTATGGCGGCAACATGGGATGATAGTGATGATTAATCTTCGGATGAAGAAATTGAAGAAATGGAAAGTGCTCATATGTGTTTTATGCCACAAGATGAAGTAAGTGATAATGAAGAACTTGTAGATGCTTTCAATGAATTATATGAAACTTTTTTTAAGATTAAAGGTTTCACATAATTTTCTTAAATGAGAAAATAAAAGATTACTTGGAGAAATTTCAGATTTTAATTCATCTACAAATTCTAACTCTCAAGAAATTAATTTGAAAGAAGAAAATTATTTCTTGCTTAAAGAAAATCAATGTTTATATAATAAGAACGTTTAACTAAAATCAGAATGTAATAATTTAAATATTCTCATTAATAGTTTAGATAAAGATATTTCTTCTATTAAATTAAAATATGATGATATATGTTTAAATGTTAGTAAATTCAATAAAGGTAAAGAAAATCTTAATAAAATACTTTCTTTTCAAAAAGAATCTCAAAAGACAAAAGGTTTAGGTTTTCAAGTTAATAGAAATATATCTAAGAAAACTATTTTTGTAAAATCTTCTTGTAATATAAATGATGATATATGTAAAAAGAAATTAAAATTCTTTTCTATTTGGGTGCCTAAAGAATTAACTTCATTACATAAAAATTTTTATATTTCTGATTATATTAAAAATATTTGTTTATCAACTAACTATTTAGGCAAATCAAACTCTTCATGGATTTGGTTTCTTAAAGGCTAATTTCATGGACCCAACATAGCATGGGTACCAAAGTTATAAATGTTCATCATTTCAGGTACCCAAGAGAGATAAGTGGATTTTGGATAGCGGTTGTTCCAAACATATAACTGTAAACATATAATTGTTATCATCTTTTCAAAATAAGGATGGTGGTACCGTCACTTTTAGAGATAACAACAAAGGAAAAATTATCAATATTGGAATTGTCGGTAATCCAAATAAACCTTTTATTGATAATGTTTTATTAGTTGATGGTCTTAAACATAATTTGCTTAGTATAAGTCAACTTTGTGATAAAGGTTTTAAAATTATTTTTGAAAAATAATCTTGCTTGATTTATGACATAGATTTAATAACTATATTATTTAAAGGACATAGAAAAATAATATATATGTATTATCTATGAATAATATTTCTAATGAACATTGTCTTCTTGCATCTTCTAATGATTCTATTTTATGGCATAAACGTTTTGGACATGTTAATTTTAGACATATTTCTAAGATTTCTAAAAATGATTCTGTAAAAGGTTTACCTAAGCTTTCTTATAAAGATAATTTTGTGATGCGTGTCAACAAGGAAAAATACATAAATCTTCTTTCAAATCTAAAAATATAATTTCTACAAGTAGACCATTAGAATTAATTCATATTGATCTTTTTAGTCCTTCAAGAGTAACATCTTTAAATAGTAGTAGCTATGCTTTTGTTCTTGTTGATGATTATTCAAGATTTACATGGGTAATATTTCTTAAACATAAAAATAATACTTTTAATGAGTTTTCTATATTTTGCAAAAGAATTCAAAACCAAAAATCTCTTTCTATAATTTCTATACGTAGTGATCATGGAGGCGAATTTGAAAATGAATTATTTGCTAATTTTTATGATAAACATGGTATTTCTCATACTTTTTCTTTTCCTAGAGCAGCACTACAAAATAGAGTTATAGAAAGGAAAAATAGAACTTTACAAGAATGTGCTAGAACCATGTTATGTGATAGTAATTTACCAAAGTATTTTTGGGCAGAAGCTGTTTGTACAGCATGTAATGTTCTAAACAGGGTTTTATTAAGACCTATCTTAAAGAAAATATCTTATGAATTATTTTATGATAGAATTCCTAAAGTTTCTTATTTCAAAGTTTTTGGTTGTAAATGTTTTATTTTAAACACAAATGATAATTTGGATAAATTTGATTCTAAATCTGACGAAGGAATATTTGTTGGATATTCTAACCATAGCAAAACTTATAGAATATACAATAAAAGAACTTTAGTCATTGAAGAATCAATGCATGTTTCTTTTGATGAAATTTTTACAAAAACACCTTTTGTTTCAAACAATGATGATGAATTAGTTGATACTATCAATGATACCCCAATGATAGATGCTTCAATAGATGATAATATTCAAAATGATTTACCAAAGAATTTTGTAGAAGTTAAAAATCATCCACATGATTTAATTATTGGTAATATTTTTGATAAAGTAACTATTAGATCTCATTTTAATTTGATTGCTCATACTGCTTTCATTTTAACTATTGAACATAAAAATATAAAAGAAGCCTTACTTGATGATTTTTAGATAATTACTATGCAAGATGAACTTAACCAATTTACAAGAAATAATGTTTGGGATCTTATACCTAGACCTCAAAATAAATCAATCATTGGAACAAAATGGATTTTTAGAAATAAATTAGATGAATCTGGTCAAATTGTTAGAAACAAAGCAAGATTAGTTGCACAAGGTTATAATCAAGAAGAATGTATTGATTATGATGAAACATATGTACCAATTGCTCATTTAGAATCAATTAGAATTTTACTTGCATTTGTATGTTTTATGAATTTTAAACTATTTCAAATGGATGTTAAAAGTGCTTTTCTAAATGGTTTTATAAAAGAAGAAGTTTTTGTAGAACAACCTCCCGGTTTTGAACATGAAAGTTTTCCAAATCATGTTTTTAAACTTAAGAAAGAATTATATGGTCTTAAACAAGCACCTCTTGCTTGGTATGATAGATTAAAAAAGTTTCTTTTAACTTCAGGTTTTGAAATTGGAAAGGTTGATTCAACATTATTTATTAAGAAAATAAATAAAGATATATTATTAATTCAAATATATGTAGATGATATTATTTTTAGTTCTACTAACAATAATCTTTGTCAAGAGTTTGCTAAGACTATGCAGGATGAATTTGAAATGAGTCACATGGGTAAACTAAATTTCTTCCTTGGACTTCAAATCAAACAAATAAAAGATGGAATATTCATCAATCAAAGCAAATATGCAAAAGAGTTACTCAAACGCTTAGGAATGGAAAATACAACAAGCAAACCAACACCAATGAGTACTACTATATCACTTGACAAAGATGAAAATGGTAAGAATATTGATCAAAAGCTCTATCGGGCTATGATTGGATCACTTCTTTATATTACTGCTAGTAGACATGATATTATGTTTAGTGTATGTTTATATGCTAGATTTCAATCTAATCCTAAAGAATCACACCTTAAATCAGTAAAAAGAATTTTCAGATATCTTAAAGATACTACAAATTATGGGTTACTTTATCCAAAAAATAGCACAACTGATTTATTATCTTATAGTGATGCTGATTTTGCTAGATGCAAATCCGATAGAAAAAGTATAAGTGGAACATGTCATTTCATAGGATATTCACTTGTATCTTGGTTCAGTAAAAAGTAAAATTCAGTATCATTATCTACAACTAAAGCATAATATATTGTTGCAAGTCTTGCATGTGCTTAAGTTTTATGGATGAAACAAACATTATCTGATTATGGCATAAATTTTCCCATATCATCTATAATGTGTGACAATTCAAGTGCAAAAAATTTATCTAAAAATCCTATTCAACATTCTCGTACAAAACATATTGATATTAGACATCATTTCCTATGTGATCATGTGCTTAAAGGTGATATATCATTAGAATTTATATCTACTGATAAACAAATAGGAGATATATTAACAAAACTATTAAAAGAAGAATTTCATGTTAAATTAAGAAGGGAATTAAATATATGTTCAATTGAAGATTTAAATTAAAGTTTTAAAACAGATACATATGCATACATATCCTTAATAGTCGACTAATTTAACTTGTAGTCAACTACATGCACAAGCATTGAATATAAGGTATTCTATAAATTACAGAGTAGTCGACTAATTCACTTTGTAGTCCACTACTATGAGTTAAAATCTAAAAATCAACCTTCTGTCAATTACAGTGTAGTTGACTAATTTACAGAGTAGTCGACTAATCTGTGTTCAAACTGAAATTCAGAGTTCTGTCAATTACAGTGTAGTCGACTAATTTTCTTAGTAGTCGACTACAACATCAGATTTTTCCAAACTTAGTTTTTCACCATATTGAATTTAAACCCATTATACCCTAAACCCAATACCCGTTTCACTTAAGTAAAATTCATCTCAACCATTGATTCTAATCCCATCAATCCTAGCCACATATCTAAGAGGAAATCTTCACCATTCATTTGTTCTTAATTTAATCCTATCCATACAAATTATAAATTTTATTCTAAAAGAAAAATCAAAAACACAAAACCCATCTTCTTATTCTCATAACCGATTCTTCTCAGTCCCCTTTTCAGAACCAAACAAAATCAGGTTAGGGCGTCATCTTCTTTGTCTCCTTTTTCAAAATTTACATCAAATTTCCTTGTTCCCAAGTTTGTGTCAGATCTAGTTTGTGTCAGATCTGGTAGTCGACTACAACAGTTTATAGCCAACTACTTCTAGGGTTTCATCAGTTTTGGGTAAGCTTCTAAATTTATCTCATTTTCAGCTTTAAGTCTTGTTTGATTTATCATGTCTAGGGCTAAGAAATCTAAACAAGTTCATACCAATATTAATGATAAAATCATCATATATTTAAAAAGTCCTGATTTACTTGAAGAATTTAACAAACTATCAATATTTGAAGTTCTTCCAGGACGATTTGTGAAATTTGATGATTTTATCCAATAGAATTTTGGATCATATTTTGAGAATGTGGGGTTACTTGAATTATTCTCTGCTAAAAATAGAAAACTCACATATCCTTTTCTGGTTCAACTATTCTATACTAATATAGAACGTATAGGAACTATTAGTGGAACTGAAAAGCTTAAAACTCTGGTCAAAGGAATAGAAATTGAATTGACTACTAAGTCAATTGGAAATTTTTGAATATTCCTTTCAGAGGTGTATCACTTAGATCAATTAGAATGAATGATTCAGATTTATTATCCAATTATATATTTCTTCCTGGTCATAGCAAACCTTTGAATAATTCCAATAAGCTTTGTCCAATTCCTCGTTTCATTGCTCGAATCTTAGCCTATAACTTGTTTCTAAAAACTAGAAGTTTCCATTTTATTTCCCTAGACTTAGCAAAAGCATTATATGCTATAATGAGGAATATTCATGTTAATTAGGCTAAAGTTTATTTTGATAATCTTCTGACAATACCAAAAGGATTTCTTCCTTATGGTACCTTTTTAACGAAAATCTTTAATAAATTTCATGTTGATATTGAGTCTGAAAATTCTGTAGTTCGTTCCATTGAATTCTTTGACTCTAATGCCCTAGCCAGGATGAAATTAATAAACTTTAAAATTCACCAAGATGAATCTCAACATCAACCTGAAACAGAACAACAACCCCAACCACAAAACACTGATGATGTTGGACCATCCTCTTCTCATATTCCATCACCAATACCACAAATGCATGAATCCTCTTGTTTCTCAGATGCACAATACAATACATTGTCTGCTAGAATACTAGATTTGAAAGTGGGTCAAAAAGCTTTGTTTGATCAAAATGTGATCATGCTGAAAAATCAAGAGGCCTTAACCAACAAATTTGATATTCTGGAGATGAAGTTTGACACAATGAATATGAAGTTTGATACCTTAGATATGAATCTCAGTGCTTTCTTTCAAGGACATCAACCACCTCCAGCACCTTAGAAGAACAAGCATGCATCATTTTAGATTTGGATAATTTTTTATGTTTAGTGTTAAAACAATGGTAATATGTGTTATGATGGTTGTTTAAGTTTGAATGTCAAAAACTATGTGTAAGGACCGTGAATTTTGATACTAGTTAAAATAATTTTTTAGTATTTTAAAATATTTAATTATGATTTTTAAAAGAGTATTTATATTTTTCTTGAATTTCTACAATTTTTTATGATTTAAAACCTAAGTTTTATATTTATTTAAATGATATTAATTTTATGCAGTGAAAATTTATAGAATTTATCTGTTGCGTTATCGATGCTGTTACATGTCATTTTAAATAATATGTTGTGTTATTTTTATTATTACGTATATTTTCGTATAATACGTTGTATTATTAGTTACGTATTATTTGTATAATTTGCTGTATTATTTCTACTGTTACATATTATCGGTCGTATTAGTATAACTTGTACGTTTTACTGTGTATATAATTATCCCATAATTGTTTGATTTTAAATATGAGTAAATATATTTTATTTATTAATTATTCTCGTTTAATTGTACAATATGAGTATATTTTGATTATTTCGTATCAACTGTTGTAATAGCACAACGAGTACGTTTTTATTTGTAGGTAATTATTCTGTAATTAGTTTAATTTTTAGATACCCATAACTATTTATTTTAATTATTTTGTTTTAAACCCAAACCCTAACCCTAATATAATAATATATATATATACATGTGAAAACCCTCTCTCTTCTCTTCTTCTCAAAAATCCATCTCCGCCCTCGTTTCTTCCCCTCTCTCTCTTTACTGTTCATCTTCCCCAACCCAACTCCTCCACCGCTGCCCCCCTTCTCGAGCTCGCCGTTGCGCCGCCCACGACCACCTGAGACCACAGCGCCGCCCCGAACTCCTCTCCTCTCCACCCAACTCCGCTCCACAAAGCTTCGTCGCCTCCTCCTCCTGCAGGCGCAAACCTCCGCAGCCATGCTCAGATCCGCAGCCCCAGCCTGCCCCGCCACCCTGTTCGTCGCTCCGCCTGAACACCACCCGCCGGCGAACCTCCAGCACCAGCCCGCCTACCACCTCTGACACCCAACAGCCCCCTCGCCTCCTCTTAATCCGCCCCGCGCCGCCATTAACCACTGTCAGCCACCACGCCCCCTCACCTGCAACTGCTGCTCGACCAGCCCTCACGCCAACGACCTCGCCTCTCTCACCCCAGCCCCTTGTCAGCCCTTCCGAGAGCCACTCCAACCCCGACCTCCAGCCCAAACTCGACCACGCCGCTGCCCGATGCCCCTCGCCTCCCCGTTGATGTTGCCGTTCAGATCTGTCGCCCTTCAGCGTCGACACGTCGCACCGACAGTATCGATTCGTTCGACAAAAACCCGAGGCAAGATCCCGCTACCCTTGATTTGATATTCTATTATTTATATCCGTTAGTAATTGATTTCATAGATTAGACTATGATATGTAATTACCTGCGTGAGTTTGTTGATGAACGATATTGATTACGAGATGCTTTTAATAAAAAAATATTTTAGATTTATTTTAAAATTATTATTATAAGAAAAGAAGTTGATTTTGAAAAAGGGGTTAGTTTTGAATAAATATAATGAGAAAGAATTTTTAAAAGAATTTTTGGAATTAATAAATTTATGATCATGACGATTGGAAATTATGAGATTTCATGCGTAATTATTTGATAGTTGTAGTTCCATCTTGCATTGTTATTAGTAGTTGTTCACGTTTACTGTTCATGATTCATGACACTATTACATAGTATTCATTGCATTTATACCCTGTTATAGTTAAGAATCACGAGTATTGCTTGACCATAGTGACCCGTGAGATATGAGTGGTTGACTTGGACTTGGGATGGAATGGTCTGGGTTCATGTTATCGGATATGTTGCTGTTTATTTCCAGGCTCGCACCAGTGAATCGTTTCGCACTGGGGTGGGTCTGAGGAGCAGTGATCGTATATGTTGTTGTTTATTTCCAGGCTCACACCAATGAATCGTTTCGCACTGGGGTGGGTCTGAGGAGTAGTGATCGGATGTGTTTATTGTTTATTTTCAGGCTCACACCAGTGAATCGTTTCGTACTGGGGTGGGTCTGAGGAGCGATGATATTGTAGTTATTAATTATTTCCAGGTAAGCACCAGTGAATCGCACTGGGGCGGGTCTGACGTACTAGTGAGATGTAGTTGTTAACCAGATATCCGATAATGTGAACTTAGACTCTAGTGAGACGTGGACCAGTGAGTTGTGATAGGATGGCTAGTTGTTTTCTTTTCATACATAGATTAGGATTAATATTTAATTATCTACAATTTGAGACATATGCTATATACATGAGGGTTTCCTTGTTTGGATTATTTCGCTCGACGTACTACGTCTCATGTTGTAGATTTTTAAGTATTAATTCCATCTATTGTATGCCCTGTTATTCGTATGATTGTTTCTGATCGCTAGCTGCATGATCTCGTTACCTGATCGATTTTGGATGCTTTATGTTTATCATGTTAGTAGTGTTTTCGCATGTTGATTTGTGGATTTTAGTTATACGTTATTTTGTTGTTTCTGTTATCGTATCGTTTCTCGTTTTGGTTTCGTTGTTCTATTTGTTTTGTGGGGTCTTGCCGTGCGCCATGCACCTGACGTACACCTGTTTTCTCTGGTGTACGTCAGACTTAGAGGAAGAACAGGCTCAGCAGGAGCTAGAGGATTCTCAGCAGGAGTGCCTTGTAGATGGAGCAGAAGAAGGAGTCGAATCCTAGTCTTTTCTTTATTTTTCTGTTGACCTTAGTTGCTTTTGTAGTTCTTTACATTCCTGCTTAATCGATGTATTTTTGTATCTCTTCAGTATTCATTTGTTCAGTTTTGTATAAGGGCACGTTTGACCCGAATATTATGTCTTGGATGATATTTATTTGTGATATGTATTATTTTGTTCTGTGTTGTTCATTATATTCTTGCTGATTGTGATCGGGGACCTGTGACTTCGCATCGTATTTATTTCCTGACGCTTAGCGTATTGGATTGAGAAGAAAAAAAAAGACAAAAAAAATAATAGTGTATATTTCTTCTCAATCTAATACGTCGCGGGTTGTTCACGTTCCAATTCCCGGGTATTTTGGGAAGCGGGGCGTGACACTATGTCATAGTTATTTGTTTTTAAGACATATATAATATGTGTTATGTTGCTACTATGTTGCTTTAACTTTAGTATGTTTTATGGGATTGAATTTTAATGTTGCATTTATGATGATTGAAAAGTTAATTCATGTGCTATATATATTTTAAACAGATTATGGTGATGAACATTGTAGAACTTTTGGTTTTTATGGGAAGTCTTTGCCTACCGATTTGGATGGGTGAAGTTATGGACTATGTTCATAATCTGGATGATCTGTTTGAAGTACTAGCTCATGAAGAAGAAATTATGATATGTTTAGGATAGTTATGTATTTCTTTTTGGTAATGACAAAGGGGGAGAATGTTTTCAGAATTTATGTTTAATAGACTCAACAATATGAATTGTAGACTCTAATGTGCTTTTATGCAGGGGGAGTAAGTATACTTGTTTATTAAAGTTTTTATTTTTTTTAAATATACTTACATATGCATAAATTGTTTATCATCATTAAAAAGGGGGAGAATATTGGATATCATGTCCCCATGATATAATTTTGATGATAACAATTTATTCATATTGAGAATCACTATGTGTGTTATACATATGCACTAACATTTAAATGCATCTTTCAACATCAAATATGAACAAGTGCAATATGAGTTCAAGGCATTATGAAGTAAAGAAGATGAAGAACAAGTACATCAATGTAATTTTTACATCTTTCTTTACTTAGAATTTTTGTAGAAGCCTTGATCACTCACACACACACATACATAGAAATTAGAACACACTAACACAGGCTTAGTGTGTTGGTTAACAATAGAAATGTCATATGTTAACCATTAGAGTATTTAGTTTATCATTAAGTCTAAAAATAGTTCATACAAAATATTTTTACTCTTTAGTAGTCGACTAATAAGAATAATAGTCGACTACTGTAGTCTAAGTTCAAGATATAAGTTTTTGTAAAACTACAGAGTAGTCGACTACTAAGAATTATAGTCGACTACTCAGCTTTGTATTTTGATTTACAGAACTTTAGTTTTATAGAATAGTCGACTACAAGTAAATATAGTCGACTACTGAGCTTAGAAAATTGTTTTACAGAACGTTTATTTTACAGTGTAGTCAACCACTAACAATTATAGTCGACTACTGATCTCTGATTTTTGTTTTCCAGACTTTCTGTAATACAGAGTAGTCGACTACAAAGAAGAATAGTCGACTACTAAGCTTCAATTTTTGAATTCCAGAATTTCTATATTACAGAGTAGTCGACTACTATGCATTATAGTCGACTACTAAGATAGTTTTTCTAAACGTTTAAATTTAAACTTGTGATAGTTTTTAGCCATTTTTCAAACATTTTAAAGTTCAAAAACTTGTCTTTTCAAGGGCTATAAATAGGTTATTTGTTCAGAAAAATCGAACATGATTCTATACCCATAAACTTTGATCTTTGTATATTTTTCAAGTGTCAAAAATCTGATTTTGAAGAAAAAGAGAAGTTTCTGAAATTGCCTTTGATCCTCATTCAAATACTTATTATTCATACAATTTACTGAAGTTAGAATCAATACTAAGCCACTACTACACAACACTACAAATCAAGGCTTATAGGAATTGAGTTGTTGCTTCAAAGAAAAGTTCTCTCGATTTGTGAGAGGTGTTAATGTCTTGGTTTAGAGATTGATGTGCAAATTGGCAAGGTGTTTGTCAATTGGTGTTACAATTTACAGGGACTTGCAAATTGGTCAGGTTTGCTTTTGATTTTATAAGTTTATTCAAAATCATAGTGGAAACTCTCAAGTATGATTTGTTTGGGGACTGGATGTACACCGGGTTGGTGGAACCAGTATAAAACTTTGTGTGTGTGATTGTAATTTTCTGAGATTGTCATTCTTTCTTTACAATTTATAATCTACTTTGCATAAATTTTAAAAGAATACTATTCACCCCCCCTAGTGTTCTAGTGTATCTATTTCAGATCCTACATATAATTATGTCCTTCTCATTATGTTTTATATAATATGTTTATTTTGAATCGCTTGTTTGCTCTTATGTCTATTTTATCATATAACATTGTATGACTATTTCCATCATAATTTATCTTGTTAGCATGATTAGTACTATGAGTATTCAGACTTTTATATGCTTATTATTATGTATGTGTTTTCATTTTTAACAGCTATTATATATGATGATTTTATTTACTATATTATATAAACATATTTAATAGTTGACTTAGTATTGTGTCTTAAATGATAATTATTTACTGTTTATGCTCTCAAAAATTATTGATTGTAACTATAACTATTTTTATTGAATTTATCATCATGTTTTATCCTTATTGTTTGCTATTTGTTTATTATTATATCTATGTATTCTTACGTGTGTTTATGTTTTGACTTCTTTAAATATATGTTGATATAATACAATCTTTAAATCTTTTTAACATAGCTACAAATTTTTTTTTTGGAATTTGTGTCTTATATGTCTTATTTGGTTGAATATCATTTGCTGATTGCATTTATGTGTTTTTTTGTGATTATACTTTTTATATATCTTGAATATCTATTCTACTTACTGATTATATGATATTTCTTTTGTGATTTTATTTTTCTATTATTTTCATGTCTTTTTATGTTGTCTATGATGTTGTCTAAACTATATGTATGTTTGATTTTTTGCTATTTTATTTTGCTTACATACTCTTCAAATGTTTCTTTTGCTTTTACTTGTATATGACTCATTTGTTATTTGTATTATGTTTTTATTTTTGTGTTTATCATGTTTATCATCTGCTTACGTATGAGTGATTTATATTTTGTTGAGATTTTTTTCTTTTATCTTCTTTATGTTCTTCTTTTAATTATTTATATTACTGAGTTGATATGCTTTATCATTGTAGGCTGTCTAAAAATCACAATAGATAGCTGATTCCCCATCAAACACCGATGATGAAAGTTACAATTTGACGACTTCCAGAAGGCTATAATTTGAAGACTTTCACGTAGATCGCTGAAGGTTACAATCTGATGACCTTTACGATAACTGATGGAAGCTCCAATCAACAATTTTCACAATCAACATCGGGAGTTACAATCTGACGACTCTTACATATCAAAGAGCTAAAGCAAAGATTACAAAATGACGATCTTTGCAACGCTTCGACAGAAAGAGACTACAAATCGACGGTCTCTTCAAATCAAGCTGCGGAAGTCCTCCCCGCACACCAGCATCAAGACGCACCGCGTTCATAGCCACGAACGCAGCTCAACGCAGCTCCAACCGCTGCCAAACGCAGCTTCACTCGCTACCAGACGCAGCTTCACTCGCTGCCAGACGCTGCTCCAACCGCTGCTCAACGCAGCTCTAACCACTGCCCAACGCAGCTCCAACCGCTGCCCAACGTAGCTCTATACCGCTGCCAAACGTAGCTTCACTCGCTGCCAGATGCAACTCTAACCATCGCCTAACGCGGCTCTATACCGCTGCCAAACGCAGCTTCACTCGCTGCCAGACGCAACTCTAACCGTCGCCAGACACAGCTCGCAAACACTGCGTTCAAACGCAGATTTCATTCCAGAATACAGGATTTGCGTTTGACTCGTTCAAACACGAGCTAAACGGTTTCAAAACTGTTTTTCACGATCTGAGGGGATCACAACTCCACTCAGGAGTGATTTAAGGGGCGGTTACATCCCATTAGCCCCACTTAAGAGCGAATTAAGGAGGTGGTTACACCCCTTAATCCTCTATAAATAACTAAGAAATCAGCTTAGTTAAGGGCTGGTATTTTTCGGATCTGAGACTTAGCAGCAAAGGGGGGCTTTTGGAGGCTAGCTTTTTGGATCCTTCTATTTGGCAACAAAGAAGAGATCGGGTTGGCTGGATCTTTCATCCTTCTCCTTGGCAGCGAAGAAGAGATCTTAGGCTTGTCAAACTAGTTACGGTTAAGATCAATCAACTCGTTCAGAGTTTCAAACTTGCCACGCAAGTCCTCCACAACGTCAAATCGTGAGGAGGAGATATCGTTCCAGTGAATCAAGACATCCGGATCGTCAACGGAGAGCAAACTTGATGCGAGCATTCGAGGGAGGCACTCCATCGCCACCGTGAAGAACCCAGAATTAAACAAAGGGGAGAATCCAGATCATTCTCCTCTCTTTTATAATCAGGAAATCCAATTGTAATTGAGATCAAAGGAATACAAATCAATTTTCCTTTCACTGTCTTTTTACTACCAATTTTCCACCAAATAAAAGATGGCACTGGAACAACCGTTGAAACCCTGTCATAGAGTTCGATCAAGCCAAGTATGAGGAGGCCATCTCCTCCAGATCTCTTAGCCCCAAGGCTATGCACAAGATCCACAAAGCCTCCAAGGAGACTAAAGCTCCAAATATTGCTCCTATGCCGAAGGAGGCCTTCTCCTTAAACCAAGAGTGCTCGAATAGCCCCTCCTCCGAAGGAGTGGGCTCAGCTTCAGCCAAACTCATCCACAGAGTTGAAGGTTCTGCATCCGTACCAAAGCGACGGGCACAACTCCGAGTAAGCCGATCTTCCAGTCAACGCGAGCTTCGCGTTTTTGAGCCTCAACACGAGCTCTGCATAAGCCAGGCTAAACGCAGCCCTCGGGACTGCGTTTCACCAGCAACACCTGGAGCTCAGGCATGCGTTCGGGTGATGAAATCCAATACAGAACCTGATTGAGGGGCGGATGTCAAAAGTCCATGGATTTAAGGCATCTCAACCAGATCCATGTTCACCAAGAGCCAGTCCCGTCCAATCGTAGACTGGGGGTTCCAATTCAAACCTCACGATTAGCGAATAACTCTTCTCAAGTCTTCACAACAGATTTGAGAGAGTTCATATCGAGAGAAAGACCGATGCAACAAGTCATTCGTTCATTCCAATGTGAACGACTGATTCCTATGGTCCTCTCGGGATGTCACTGCTGCTCATATGTGGCCAAACAATTGGTGTTCGACCAACTAATGCATGTTGCCTTGCCGAACCAACGACAATGTTCTCACAAGAAGAAGTCTCTAGAGACCGAATATCCTGGGGTCACTATGTAGACGGTAAAAATTACCGCGACGGACTAGCGAACAAATTCGCCCCCAAGTCAAGACCATCCACTTAGATGAAGAATAGAGTGTAGCCATGAAGCGGGCTCGACGGCACACCTGGGCCCTCACGTGCCAAGTCACATAGGCCCACTAGTAGAGTGAGTCCGCCCTCATGAGCCGAATTCGCTCGTAGGGGTTCAAATCCGCCCTCGTGAGCCTAATCCGCTAGCAGGGGTTCAAATCCGCCCTCGTATACCAAACCCGCCCGCAGAGGGTCAAGTCTACCTACATGAGTCGAAAGCCGGGTTTCCAGGGACGAGCCTCCCCTACTTCCCACGATGCGAGGGGAGGGGGGCACAGTGCTCCAGACTCGTCAGACGGCCGCCCGCAATTCAAGCGAACAAGACAGGCACTGGACCGGCCTGCATACTCATAAATGCGGGTCACCTCACCCATGGAGAGCCGGAGCCGTCGGCGCATAGCAAGCTATCTAGAGCCCACTCAGGCACGAGACATCCATTCTCCCGCCTCTATCAAGACATAGGGAGAGGAGAGAAGGCACAGGACCCCAGGACCGTCAGGTGTCCACTCGGTGGCTCGCAACGTGGGTAAGCAGACAGCTGCCAGAGCAGCCTGCACCCTCATAAATGCTGCTTACCTCACTCGTCCAAACCGGGAGCAAGAGCCACCAGTGCTCGATGAGTTGGCCAGATCTACTCAAGTATCTGGCAGCCACTGTCACCAATACGAGGAGGGGCTTTCCCACTCCTACGCGACGTGACGCAACATGCGGCTCCTCGAATGACCGCTGGCAGCACAGAGGAACAGCAGAATGTCTCTGAACAATGTATGGTCACATCCCATAATTCCAGGAACAGCCAAACTGTCTCTCTCCCATTAAAAGGTTTCTTTCAGCAACTTGGGGAAGGATCGATCGATTGATCAATCAAGAGAGGAAGGCTTTCTGCATACCCTTGCATTACAGCGCCATCTCCTAGCTCCGAGCCCTGATCGCCGGTGAGCCAGAAGAGATGAACTCCTTCACCCTGAGCTTCTACTGAGTACTGAAGCTCTCCGACAACCTCGGTCGAATCGTCCAAGGGAAGCAGACTCGGCATGAGCACCGAGCGAAGTATCATGTAGCTACCTTAAAGTCCCCATGATTAAACAAAGAGGGCCTTCCCTCTGCTTCTGTTATAATTATTTGATTATTAGTTTGTAATAAACCTTCTTATCAATACAAATGAAGTTCCCTGTTTTCGGGAGATCAAAAATTATACCTACAGAAGATGGCGACCACAGTGGGAGAAGCTGTTTCCTCAAACGAAATGGTGGTAGCTCAGTTTGACGAGGTTGCTGTTGGGACGACGGTGGAGTCCCTAGAGATCGAGTTTGACCAGGCCAAGTACGAAGAGTACTTGTCTTCCTCCTCTTCCGGTGGCGAAGCGTCCCGCAAACGCCACAGAGTCGTGCGAAGGAGCCGACCTCAGACTGTTAAAGCTCCCACGCCAGAAGGCTCTACCTAAGTCTCGACGGGGAAATCCATCCCAAACACTCTCGAGGCCAAGTCCCAGATCGAGAGTATGGAGGGAGGGTCTACTAGAGGGGTCGCCAAACGACCCTCGGTAACACCCGTCATGAAGGAGACACCAGTTCATTCCGGCACAAGCCACACTGCCACAGCCCGCGCAGATGCTCTCCCCGCTAGAAGAGCTAGCCAACAGCCACGGCAGACGTTTGTCGGACAGGAAGCCCAAACCTCCGCTTCACACAACGGCCTGAATTACCATACAGGCCCGAAAAGCGCCAAACGAGAGGACAACTCGCCCAATGTCGGAAGGCCCTCCAAATCAGGAGCGCCAACCAAAAAGGGCGGGGCCACCCGCTCAGGTGGGATTCGCTTCTCAGGTCACATCCCTGACGCGAATAAACCACCCCAAGCGAGTGGGCCTACCAAAATAGGCGAATCCTCGAAGGCTGGCGAGCCTCGCCATAATCTTTTGGCGGATAAACGCAAAGACAAGGAAGTAGGCGACACTTCACGAGCCCGCTCGTTCAAACGAAGGGTTGAAACTCGCCTACACGCTGCAGTTCACCCAAACGCGAAAACTCGCCCGTCAAGGCGAGATCGCCTAACTCCAACACCACAGCATTCTGCCCAGCGTGCGCCAGAGAATACATCCAAAGATCTCTCATGTACGCACCCAAACAATCCTTCCGATACTGGGGGTTGTCACCAACCACCAACAGGAGATCAACGAGAATATCTAACTCACAAACGCACTATACATGAGGTGAGTCCTCAGTGCCATTACGAAAGGCTCATCCACACGGTACTCGCCGACTGCCAATGCATAGGAACGGCGAAGCCTTCGGTGTTTGAGAGACTTTCTCAACAACCGTCCCGGCAGAGGACCTCCCGTCGAAAGCGTCGTCACTAAAAGGGACGCGCTGCCGACGACTTAGAACTCCCGTCCGCCACAGTCAATATGACGGACAAGGGTAAGGGGGTACTCTCCGACTCTCCGGATTTGGACTCCGTCCTGAGGTCTAAGCCTCGGTTTGCCCGACCCCGACAAGAGGGCATATACCAGCGTACCCGTAGTCGCAGAGGGACAAACATCGGGTTTGATTACTCCGCCGTAGCCCCTCCCCCTTACGGTGAAGATGAGGTTCACTCGGCGGCGGCCACGTCTCAAACCTCGCACTCGAGCTAGGAAGCACCTGCGAGGGTACACATGACGGAACTCACCCACGAGCAGACAGTGGCTCAAAAGCTGGAGGAACAACAGGCGACCATCGACTCTCTAAGAGAGATGATGGAGCAACTTCTGAATAAGAAGAAAAAGAAGAAGAGGACCCAACGCCCCTTGCCCCGGCGAACTAGGGACAGAGAGTGGGTACCTCCCCGCCGCCCAGCGACAGAAACGGAAGACAACAGTAATCCGCAATCCGATTACTCTTCCAAGACATCGCTAGGGACGTCACATACCGGGGATAGCACTCATGATAAGAGGTTCGATGAGTTCCAAGACCAGCTTAACGCGCTAAAGCTTCAACAAAACATGAACAAGCTGGGGGTGGTTCGTCCCTATCCCATTGAGTGGGATACAGTCCCATAACCGGCAAAATTTAAGCCGATCAGCTTGGTGCAATTTGACTGCAAGGGCTCGCCCTCTCAGCACATCTACTACTTCATGGCCCAGACTGGGTTCCTTACGGGGAATGACACCATTCTTACGCGACTATTCATAGGCACCCTCAAAGGGGTGGCCTTTGAATGGTTCCGCAAGCTGGAGCCCGGCTCTATCAAATCATGGGCCGACGTCGAAAGGCTCTTTTTGGCCCACTTCTTCGACGACGACACGGAAGTGTCGATGGCCACCCTCCTGGCCGAAAAACAACGAAAGTCGGAATCGGTCAACGACTTCGTAAAGAGATTTCGGAACCGATCAGTCCACTGCCGGGACCAAGTCTCTGAGTCGACACTAATCGAGATGTGTCGTAACAATCTATCGATCCACATCCTATCCAAAATAGGCGCGGTGGAAACCCGGACATGGAAAGAGCTGGTGCGTCAGGGTGAACAGGTAGAGAACATGATCAAGAGGCTAGAGGCCGAAGAGCCACAGCCTAAGAAGGGAGCTGCAGAGCCGACTGTGCCAAAGAATCCCCCTCGAATGAGAGGAAAGGAGATCATGGCCGTCGATTCTGCCCTAACGCCAAAATCTGCCCTAAGGTCAAAGCCCCGACAGTTCGAGCAACGCCCTCCGTGGCAATACGACTTCAAGGAGGACCAGGTGGTGGCAACGTTTGATACTCTGCTCAAGAGTGGTCGAATCAAACTGCCGGAAGCCACGAAGCCTGAGGAGGCGGACAAAACCAGTAACCCGACCTACTGTGCTTATCACAGGTTCCTTGGTCACTACACGACCAAGTGCTACGTCCTCAAGAACAAACTCCAGGCCCTCTACGACGCAGGGGTCTTGAAGAAGGAGAAAGTCCAAAAGTAGGTGACCACGAACATGATCACCTTGAGCTTTGGGACAGATCTCCCAGAGGTTCGAGCTCCGGCCGGGGTAGTTCCTATCCCCAAGGCGGTTTTGAAGATCACCAACGACGATCCTCACAACCAGCGGGAGAAGGGTTTGGTCCCGCAGACCCTGCCATCGGGACAGATAATGTGGGTCCATCCAGACCTCCTCAACGATGAACAATGGACTACAAGGCCTTCGAAAGAGGCCAAGGGAAAACATTGTAACGTTGTCTCTACCATTCCAGATAGAGACAGCGCAGCGATAGCCGCCCTGACCGATTCCGATGAGGACACCAATGTCTTCGCCACGAGGGCAGGAAAGGAATTCGCCAAAGAATATCCCACGAGGGAAGAGAACCCGGCAGGACCTCCCAAGAGGCCAGCCGCGATGACTCCTCCCAACCCGGATGGGCCAAGCTCGAGCCGCCAACCTTTCCGGTTCAACGTGCTCGCACAGCTGAAAAACATCCTGGCGCGAATCACCATATACGACCTCCTCCGGTTGTCCAGGTCTACTCGCGAAGCCCTGCAAGAGGCTTTGGCCGACTCAGAGGCATTCGTCACCCATTTCTCGAAAGAGGCAGAAGCGGAACAAGAATGCGCGACCTGCTGCCAAGTCTCCGAGAGACGAGTCCCGTGCATCACTTTCACTCCTGAAGACATGCTCATCAAGAGCACGTCTCATGATTGACCTCTGTACTTCACGGGATATGTCGGATCGACGAAAGTGGATCGGATCCAAGTCGACCCGGGTTCTGCGTTGAGCATCGTGCCCCTAAAATTGATCAAGCACTTGGGGATACCACCGAAGCATTTGTCCTCGACCACCACGACCATTTTTGGCTTTAACGCCACGGGGACGCGGCCGCTGGGTAAAATCCGCCTGAAATGCCGAATAGGCGACATGAAGACGGAGGTGACCTGCTACGTCATCGATGCCGAGCCTTCCTACAACGTGCTCTTAGGACGTCCGTGGATCCATGGCAATCGAATAGTCCCATCCACCCTTCACCAATGCTTGAAGTATGTGGACGATTATGAACGTGTGAAAATAGTAGTGGCCGACAGACAACCCTTCAAAGGAGTCGAGAATTACTTCACAGACTCTCTGCTGTATCAGCACCCCGTCGAACCGCCAGTTGAGGAGCCGGAAAGCGGCAACGAGGCGGATAGCGAACCTGAGTACGGCGATAACCTAATACTAAACGACTTCGAGTCAATTGTAATCGGTTATGAGAGTCATCATGTAACCAACGCCGTTCAGGCGGAGAAGATTATCATGAATGAAAAGTCCAACTTTGCTTATGTGTAGTCTTTTTCTACGTCTGAGGGCGATGAACCCAACGACTCATGGACAAAACTCCGCGGCGATCCCTCCCTGCACATGCCGGTATGCTCATCGTACGTCGCGAGGACGCGGCTGATTGACTCGTCACGAGCCGTATTTGTTGTGCCAGCCCGAGATAATTATCAAAAAGACATTATTTTCGGCCGAATCGATAGTCCCCTACGCACCATGTGGGACGAGTCGGGAGACGAAGACCCAGCGCCTCAGTTTCGCAATACAGTCAAGTTGCCAAACGCATGATGAGTGACATGGGGTATGACCTCACGTGTTTAGAGGGCCTGAATTACGGCCGAGGGCGCAAAACGGTCATCCGACCTGCCCACGTGCCCAAGGGTAAACCCTCAAATTACTTCAACAGGACTCGGAGGGGCTTAGGCTACTCCTCTTCCTCATCAGATCTGTGCTGTTATGTCAATGAGGACTCCGACTACGCGTGCTCAGGAGATCGATCGTCGGTAACCTCAGCATGGGACTCGGATGTCAGCGTGAGGGATCTGTTCGATGGCCTTACGGTCAACATGGCTACGGTGGATCCCGCCGAGATGGCGGAGGATGGACGACTTTCACTGTATGACGAGACATGGGATCGCCTTGTTAACGCCCAGTGGAGTAGTCGCTTCGAGCAACGGGAACCACCGACCGAAGACGAAATCTTTCAGGTGAATATGGGCACTGAGGCGAATCCCAAACCCATATTCATCAGCGGTAGCCTGCCTCCTCAAGAAAAAGAGGATCTCATCGCTCTCATACGGGAATACATTGACGTCTTCGTGTGGAACTACGAAGACATGCCTGGGTTAGATCCACAGGTCGCCACGCACCGCCTCAACATCAGCTCAGACGCCAAACCAGCCAAACAACAGCAGAGGCGCTTTTGCCCTCAGATTATGGAGGCGATTGAGGCTGAAGTGAAGAAGCTCATCGAATCCGGCTTCATCAGAGAGGAACAGCATCCTGACTGGGTGGCCAATATTGTTCCGGTCCTAAAGAAGAACGGTAAAATCTGTATCTGCATCACTTCAGAGACCTCAACGTCGCATGCCCAAAGGACGAATTTCCCCTGCCCATCACGGATGTCATCATTGACAACACGTGCAGGTTCGAGAGAATGTCCTTCATGGACGGGTTCTCGGGGTACAATCAAATCAAAATGCACCCCGAGGACGAAAAACACACCTCATTCAGAACTCCTATTGGGGTGTACTGCTACACGGTCATGCCCTTCGGACTCAAGAATGTCGGCGCAACCTATCAACGCGCCGTGAGCACGATCTTTCGAGAGCACCTGCGAAAGACGATGGAGTGCTATGTAGATGATCTGGTCGTGAAGCGTCGCCACAAAGGCGACCATCTTCAAGACTTGAGGACGATGTTCGAACTCATGAGGACTCACCAACTCAAGATGAATCCCACGAAGTCATTCCTAGGGATGACTAGTGGTAAGTTCCTCGGTTTCGTCGTCACAACGAAGGGGATCCAAATTGACCCCGACAAGGTGCGAGCCATTCAAGAACTTTGACCACCCCGGAACCTCAAAGAATTAAGAGGTCTCCAGGGACGATTGGCTTATATCCGAAGATTCATCTCAAATCTTTCGGGCAAGTGCCAGCTGTTCTCCAGGCTTATGAAGAAAGGCACCTCCTTCGTATGGGACGAGCCTTGTCAGAAGGCCTTTAAGGACATCAAGGCTTACCTCTCAAATCCGCCTGTCCTCGCCGCACCAATCTCAGGGAGGCCATTTCTCATCTATATGCGTGCCATGGAACACTCTTTGGGTGCTCTCTTAGCACAAAATGATGACTCCGGCCACGAGCAAGGCATATACTACCTGAGCAGGACCTTGCAAGGTGCCGAACAACAGTACCCGATGGTCGAGAAAGAATGTTTGGCCTTGGTGTTCGCCATCCAAAAGATGCGACACTACCTGGTTGGCCAGACAATCCATGTCATCTCCCGAATGAACCCCATTCGAGTCTTCATGACGCAACCTGTGGCGTTAAATTGGCGCCTAGCTAGGTGGGCACTGCTGCTCTCCCAGTACGACATTCATTTCATGCCACAGAAGTCGGTCAAAGGGCAGGCCATATGTGATCTCATGGCTAGTCACCCGCTGGGAGCAAAGACCGACTTGTTTGAAGATTTGCCAGACGAACCGCCCGAAGCCGACGTAACTTCGTTACCGGAGCTGTGGCAGATGTTCTTCGACGGCGCGTCTCGCGCGGCTACAGACGGCTCCATTGTTGCAGGAGTGGGGGTAGTCCTCACTTCTTCGCATAACCACGTGCTGCCTCGAGCTTTCTCTCTGACAGAGCCATGCACCAACAACATGGCTGAGTACAATGCCCTACTCATCGGGCTTGAGTTGGCCAAAGAGTTAGGGATAAGACATCTCGAAGCTTACGGCGATTCCCAGCTCATCGTCAAGCAGATGACCGGCAAATATGAAGTTAGGAACAAAGATCTGATCCCACTCCACAAAGCGGCCATCACACTAGTGGAGTCATTCGAAAGCTTCCGCATCGAGCATGTGCTGCGATCCAAGAACACGCATGCGGACGCGCTCGCCTCTTTGGCGGCCAACCTGACCCAACCACTAGGGACAATCCAATGGGTCACAGCGGCGAGCAGGAGGCTCTTTCGACTGAAAGACGCTCCAGAAGCGAACGCCACCCATCAGGTTTCAGATCAGCCCAATTCTGAAGACTGACGCCTCCCGATCATCGATTACGTCCTATACGGCGTATTGCCCGAAGATGCAAAGGAGCGGGAGTCTGTCCGGAGACGTGCTACGAGATTCTACTATGATGCGACCACCAAGATGTTGTATAAAAAGTCATACGACGGCTTGTTGCTTCGATGTCTCTCAAAAGCAGAAGCACAAGAAGCTCTACGCGAGGCCCACAACGGCATTTGCGGAGCTCACCAGCCTGGACCCAAACTTTGGGATCGCCTGCGAAGGATAGGCTACTTCTGGCCTGGGATGGTTCACGAAGCGGTCATCTACGCGAAGCGCTGCCATGAGTGCTAGATCCACGCCAACTACATGCATCAGCCGCCTGAAGACCTACACCCGACAAAGGCTTCATGGCCCTTCGAAGCATGGGGAATGGACATAGTGGGACCAATATCTCCCCCTTCGGCGAGAGGTCATCGCTTTATTCTCGCGATCACTGACTACTTCTCTAAGTGGGCCGAAGCCATCCCCTTGAGAGAAGTCAAGACTAACGACGTGATTAAGTTCATCAAACACCATGTCATCTATCGATACGGCGTACCCCGACGTATCATTCATGACAATGGCACGCAATTTGTCAGCCATGCATTCACCAGGTTCTGCGATAAGTTCCGAATACAGAACCTCTCTTCCACGGCCTACAACCCATCGGTGAATAGCTTGGCAGAGGCCTTCAACAAAACGATCATCAAGATCTTGACCAAGTTAACATCCACCAGCAGACGCGATTGGAATGAGAAACTTGGCGAGAGTTTGTGGGCGTATCGCACAACGGTTCGCACACCGACTGGCCACACACCCTACTCGTTGGTATACGGTTGTGAGGCCGTGTTGCCATTAGAGATTCAAATTTCGTCCCTCCGCGTCGCCTTGGCAGCAGGGATGACAGTGGAAGACAACCACCAACAACGACTCGCCGAGCTCGAAGCGTTGGACGACAAACGGCTGGTGGCTCAACAACACATTGAGCTCTATCAAGCTCGAATGGCCAAGAATTTCGACAGAAAAGTCAGACGCCGAGCCTTCAAGGAAGGAGAACTGGTATTGGCTATTCGCCGACCTATGATCCTCACTTCCAAGAAGAAAGGGAAATTTCAACCCAAATGGGAAGGACCGTTCGTGGTAGAGATAGTCTACTCGAACGGCACCTATCGCCTCGTCAAACCAAATGGCGATAAGATCATGATGCCTATCAACAGCAAATACCTGAAGAAGTACTACCCCTAGTTCTTCTTTGCCAACTCCTATGATTACATGAGTTTAAACCGACACTCAAACCCTCCAACTGGTACAAGAGGTAAAACTGTTCCTGCACTTCCTTTTCTTGAGCCAGTTTATCAAATCAGGCGAATCGCTCAGATCAGGCGAATCGCTTAGATCAGGCGAATCACTCATATCAGGCAAGCCTACCAGTCTAGGCGAAACCCACTTCCTGAGCAAAGCTCCCTGTCGGGGCGAACTTCTCAAAGCAGACGAGACTAGCATCTTGGGTAGGCGGCATCAAACGCCCACTGAGTCAAACCTTCAAATAGTTAGGACCAGAGCCACAATATCAACCCGCTAATCCTCTCTAAAGGATGGTGGGTCCTCAAAATCGTTCCAATCACGACAGTCCTTGTCATGTTAACATTAAACCTCTGACAATATCAACTTACTAATCCTCTTCTAAAGGATGGTGGGTCCTCAAAATCGTTCCAATCACTACAGTCCTTATCATGTTAACATTAAACCTCTGACAATATCAACTTACCAATCCTCTTCTAAAGGATGGTGGGTCCTCAAAATCGTTCCAATCACGACAGTCCCTGTCACATTAACATTAAACCTCTGATAAAATCCACTTGCCAATCCTCTTCAGAAGAATGGTAGGTCCCCCACAGTCGCTCCAATCGTGACAAAACCCCATCAAGTTAATGATCACCTCTGATGATTGGCGCCATTATTCCTACGAGTAACACAGCCTAAGTAATAGCCTACCACGCGACGTGTTATTACTTCTGTCAATAGTCACACTCCTACGTCCCTGAACTACTTGACATATTCCAGATATTCTAACGTTCCCTTAGGATAACTGATGAGTAGCAGTCTACCACGCGATGGCTCCTACAACAATCGATCGTCACATTCTAGGCGACGACAATTGTCCAAGGCGGTTCAATAGACGACCTGTCTGCCTGTTCCCCAAGCAATAACTCGCCGAGTGGCGAGTCGGAGTTGGGTTCTTCCATTGGCCGCATGAGCGAACGGTTGTTCGTTGCCGCAAGCCAAGTTTTGCCCTCCCGATCCCATCAGAGCTACAACGTGAAAATCAGAGTTAACCCGATCCCGCGCTGTGAGCAAACGAGAGCGGAACAAGAGCCTAAAACGACTAAGTCCGAAACGAAACAGACAGAGGCTCGCCAAGTTCAACTCAAATGCCGAACAGCGCAAAAGAAAAAAAACTGTGCATACGGAGTAAAAATGAGCAAAAGCTAAAGGCCATTACGGGCCAGAATTTACATGCATAAGTTTTCAAGTTATGATTCCTGCGGCATCAACTAAGTAACAAAAATAACCAAAAAAAAAAGGGAAGAGCAGAGGGGAGCGCTACAGGAGCTTCAACAGGCTGAAGGCAGCGACCTTAGCTTTAACCGCCCCTAAGGCCGCCGCACGCCGGGCCTTCGCCGCCTCTGCCTGCTTCTGCCGCATCTTGGCGAGAGCGGCTTCGTCTTCCTCTTCCTCCTGGTGGAGGAGCTGAAGCGATCGATCCACCTCCACAGCAGCACGACCCATTGCCCTGTTCTCCTGTTCGAGCTCCAGCAGCATCGCCTCGCCACGAAGGGACCCGGCGTCTTTGAAGAAGGCGGCGTCCAGATAAGCATCCATCCGGGCCTGCACCGCCTTGCACTGCTTGCGCAGGTGCCTGAGCTCGGCCTCCTTCGCCTGAATACGCCTCGCCCGCTCCTGGCGCTCGAGCACTTGGCGTAGCGAGAGAGGCGGTGGCACGTCGGAAAGGTCGTCGTACGCCAGCTCTTCGAGGTGGTACATCAACCCCTCCACCAGCTCAAGCTCCCGCCTGCACCGCCGTGCAAGCAGGACACCTCCCTCACGTTGGACCGCCCTCAGACCCGACTCCACGAGGGGGAGCGCATCGTAATACCTCCCGTCGCCCACGCCGACCGAGAGGCCGATGCCGTGCACTAAACCTTCCAACTTCCGAAGGGCTTCGAAGGCAGGGTGAGCTGTGGGGTCTGGGGCAGAAGACCCCTGGGCCGAGTTCGCGGGGGAAGCGGGCGGAGCCCTGACATCGACGACGGTGGCGGAAGAACCGACGCCCTCAGAAACACTGTGGTCGGACTCGGAAGCCATAGGTCAAGGAGAAGTCCCACAGCAGTTCTCTTCCTTTGGCAAATTATCTCGAAAGAAAGAACACTCTGCCGAAAAAGACGGCAAGTACATCCTATGTATATAGTAAGAGATTCGACGGTTGTGATTGGTCCCCTCAAGCGATCGAGCGGTCCAGGTGTCCTGCGACGCTTCGAGCTCAGCGATAATAATGAGCGACCACCTTTCTCGGGACCCCAAACCGACCGATCGGATTGGGCGCGAGAGGCAAAGCGTTCTGTCGCCTCGCCATTAATAAACGTTAATGCGACCACAGAGCCTTAGCTGGCAAGCACTTAGGCCCGCAGACAAACGCGTGGCATGAATTTCGCCCACAGTTAAATCTCCAACTGTAGGACGAATTCGACACATCAAAAGTTTCACCGGTCGTGTAAACTCGCCATCATACGGGTTTCGCTTGCATCATGAATCCGTCATCAATCGAGTTTAGGCTTTCAACTCAAACTCACCGTCATATGAGTTCGCCGGCAGAGTAAACTCACCATCATGTGGGTTCGCCTGCAGAGCAAGCACACTGTCAATCGAACTTGGCCTTTTCACCAGCAATTGAGTTTAGCCCCTGAATAAAATTCGACGCGATCGAGTCTCACCTACAGACGAACTCACCATCGCAAGAGTTTCGCCAACATTTGAAGTTAGCCCTCCAACGAACTCGCCGTCAAGATAGCTGCGCTTTCAGTAGACGCTCGCCAGCGTTCCCGAAGAAGGTTTGCAGTACTAATCCGCGATCACTCGAACCTGCCTGCAGAACTTACCACTGTTCGGGGAATTTCACCTGCAATGTTAAGTCACCGTCGGCTATGCAAACAAAACGCCGAACGACGATGTACTAAAAGGAGGTGCACGTAACAAAAAAAAACACAAACTTCATCAAATGCTTCTAGAACAGTACATTTGAACAAAGTTATGATTCTAAAATTAAGGAAGCCATAATGTTGCATTCGAGAAGCAAGACATGCACCAGTTTTTTGTTAAAACAATACATTTGAACGGAGTTATGACTTCACGAGTCATGGCATAGTTTCAAAAGTGAGACAAACAAGCAAAATGTCTTAAACACAGGTACAGAATTGAAATCTCAATCAGGCAAACTAAAAGAAAAAATCTCTTCCTTGGCCATTGCCACCCTCCTCGCGTGGTCCTCCCAAGCCTTGTCCTCGGCCGCTTTCTTGATTTGTTCCTCAGAGCTCGACCTGGCGGCAGCGTCTTTTTCACGCAAGGCCCGAAGGCGTTGAGTTTCCGCCTCAGCGTTCCTGCTGACCTTTACGACATCAGACTGGAGCCCCTTCCAATTCGTCTCCGCCTGTCCTAGTTCGGCTCTCAGACGAGCCATTGTGCGATTGAGGTCGACAATTTGCTCCTCCAACAAGCGTTGTTGACTCACCCAGAAATCGGCGATGGATTCCAAATCAGCGATTTCTTTGGAACGGACCTCCTGTTCCTGAGCTTCCAGACGCCTGATGTAAGCCAAGCAAGATTCCACGTCCGGGCCTTCCCGTAGCAATGCCTCTAGTATTATCATGCGCGACTCCAAAAGACAGAGCGCCTGCATACAACGAGTGGCAAGCCGGTTTTCGCCCAACCGTCGAAAGTCAACCACGCGGTCCAGGAGAGATTGCCTGAAACCATCAAAACTGCCCATGCCAAGATTAACAAGGGAAATCACTTGCCTCACCGCATTCTCAAATTCCTCGACGCGAGCCAGCAGGGGCAAGGAACCGGGAGGAGCGGGCTCTTGACCTGGAGTGAGCATCGTGATAGGTGGAAGCTCGAGGCAAGGTTTCGTTCCTGGCTGCGGAGCAGGACCGTGGGTAGGAGAAGTCGCCGGGTTCTCAGGTTCATCGTCAGATATCAGAATAGGCTCAGCCTCGTGCTCCTCGGGAGGCGACGCACCGTCATGGGCTGTGAAGCACAGCGATGGCATGAAAGGGGGAGTTAGGCGATAAATACCAATCCAGGCCTGAGCAGGGGTTGAGTTAAAGACATACCTTCGGCAGCAGCGGCTTCCGCTACGCCCGAAGAAGACGTCTCCTTCCTTTTCTTCGAAGTAACCCTCTTCACCTTCGGTGCCATCTGAAAGATGCAAGAGAAATTGATGTCTTCTCTGAAAAAGACGACAAGAAAACTTTGGTCTTTTCTTGACGAGGGGAGTACTAAAATACCCCGACTCTAGGCAGTTATATACGGCTCGATTGGACCCTTCAGGCCCAAACAGTTGAGGGGAAGGCCGAACAATCCGGATTCCCTATAAGCGGTCAAGATTCGACAGTTCCTGGGCACGATCTCTAACCAACGGCCCGGATCGGGCGTGTAGGATGAGGAGACCCATCGCACCGCAATTAATGCGAGGCGACGCGTCCACGTCTCCGTAACCGACGTGCGCGTGGGTAAGCTCATGACCCGCTGAAAGTGGAGCCCACCCGTAACCGAAGTCGCGGTTAGTGTGACAACGGCGGATTCTCCCTCAGATAAAATTCGCCTGCAGGCGAAACGAGTTTGTAACCGAAATCTGCCGGTGAGAGTTTCCCGTGGCCAAACGCCAACTAGTGCACAAATATATATATATATATATATATATACATATATACATAAATAGTCGAGACAAAAGGATAATTCCATTCAAAAAAAGGGGGTCCTATTACAAACAGGAAATCAAAGGCAAGTTACAAGGCTCTAAATCGTAGCTCTGCCTCACGAATTTCCCCAGCATGGCGAAGTTCAAGCCTCCTTAGGACCTCTCGATGAAGATCTTCCTCTGTGCGCGAGATTAAGTCCTGAATGGTATCTTTGACATCCTTGAGAGCTCGATCCTTCTCCTAGACGGAACCAGTGACCAATTGCCGACGAGACTCAATACCCTCCAGCTCCTTTGCCACCTGATCACGAGCCTTCTCTTGAACGGCCAGGGAAGCCTGTGCGTCAGCTATAACCTATTTCAGCCTCTCTATTTCGAAAGAGAGTCGGGAGAGCCGATTATCGGCCGTCTCTTGCTCGTGGGCCACTCGTGCATCCTCGGCCTTGGCCTGCTCCAACTCTGCTGACAACTTTAACTCCAGTGACATATTCTCATTTAGGCGGCAATCACGATCTGCCATAGCTACTCGAACTTCGCGGGAGGCGAGATCAACAAGAGTAGAACTTTCCGCGCGGAGGGCAAGCAGCTGCTGAACAGCGCCCTCTACTTCGTTCAGACGCCAAAAATAGGGCTTCGCCGCAGTGGCGCCAAGCCTCTTGAGTAGGAAAAGCGCGTCGCGTTCAAGATCCTCCTTAAACTCCTCGAAAGGGCAACTCTCTTCCAAGGCCAGCTTGATGTAGTCGGCCAAAGTGTCTTGGAAATTAGTCAGGGTTCGCGTCACCTGCCTCTTTCGCAAGCGTTCCAAGGGAGAGAGAGTGGCCTCCTCTGCCGAAAGCAAAGTTGCGATCGAAGTGCTTGTGGTCATGACTGCAGTAACAGCGATGGGAGCCGCCAAAGCCAGTGTAACCACCGACGCCATCAGCGTGGCGGTCGTGGCTTCGCTAGTCACCACAGGCGAGGAAGTGGCCACCAGCCCAGCAGTTGTCCCCAAATCGGGGAAGCTACCAAAGGACGGCGGAGTTCCAGGATAATGAGCGACACTCATCCCCCCAACCCGACGCCTGTACCCTACACGGGGCCGTCCAACGCACCCATCGACTTACCTAAACGCGGCTCTGGTACACCGGCGGGCATGCCGGCGGAGAGACGGTCGGAATAGCATCCGGGGCCTGCTCCCCTCACTTTGCACCTCTTAGATCTTGGAGCCATTGAAGGATGAAGCGGGAACTCTTTCCTTAGAAGTTTTTTTTTAAGATTCGAGAGCACGGTAACTCCCAAAGGAGGAAAACGCCTGGTTTAAGAAGGCAAGGTCGTCCACGTGGCCACGATTGCCCTCGAAAGGCGAAACCCTGACGGACAAGAGACGTGGCCACGATCAAATTCGACGGCCCAGATCACCCCCAGTATATCAAAAGGACCGAAATTGGCGGCTACACCCGACGGTTGGATTCGAAAACCACGGCCACGATCCAAACGAAGCGCACGAAGTTGACGTCGAACTGTCGAATCACGGAAGACAGGATGGAACCCCGCCACCACAGCTGGAAGAGCGCTAAACCCGACAAGTGAACGTGCGATTTGCTCTCACTGGGCTTACTTTCGGCCAAATAAGAGGTCTCATCAACAAAAGTGCTGAAAAAATCCACAGGTCGGGCGAAATTTCGCCATCGAAGCTTAAACTTCGCCTGCATGATTCACCCACCTTTGGGAAATAAGCGACTTGCCCAAAACCTCGAAACCGATAAGGTGACCTTATTTAGACCCATGCCCCAGGCGGCTAAGGATCAGAGTAGAAATCTTAGCACAAAGCCGAAGAGAAACTACTCGACAACTCATCATACTGAGGGGAATAGTATGGCTAGCCCGATTCAAACGGTAATCGGTAAAGGCAGATCAAATCCGTTGATAGCTGAGGATTTGCTAAAAATCCTAAGACACTTGATCCGCCCAACGCTTCCTTGTTCAAAGTATTCCAGACCACACGTAAGCCGGTTTTGGTCTGAAAACTTTGAAGGGGGTCTTGTAGACGGTAAAAATTACCACGACGGACTAGCGAACAAATTCGCCCCCAAGTCAAGACCATCCACTTAGATGAAGAATAGAGTGTAGCCATGAAGCGGGCTCGACGGCACACCTGGGCCCTCACGCGCTAAGTCACATAGGCCCACTAGTAGAGTGAGTCCGCCCTCATGAGCTGAATTCGCTCGCAGGGGTTCAAATCCGTCCTCATGAGCCTAATCCGCTAGCAGGGGTTCAAATCTACCCTCGTATACCAAACCCGCCCGCAGAGGGTCAAGTCTACCTACATGAGTCAAAAGCCGGGTTTCCAGGGATGAGCCTTCCCTACTTCCCGCGATGCGAGGGGAGGGGGGCACAGTGCTCCAGACTTGTCAGACGACCGCCAGCAATTCAAGCGAACAAGACAGGCACCGGACCGGCCTGCATACTCATAAATGCGGGTCACCTCACCCATGGAGAGCCGGAGCCGTCGGCGCACAGCAAGCTATCTAGAGCCCACTCAGGCACGAGACGTCCATTCTCCCGCCTCTATCAAGACATAGGGAGAGGAGAAAAGGCACAGGACCCCATGACCGTCAGGTGGCCACTCGGTGGCTCGCAGTGTGGGTAAGCAGACAGCTGCCAGAGCAGCCTGTACCCTCATAAATGCTGCTTACCTCACTCATCCAAACCGGGAGCAAGAGCCACCGGCGCTCGATGAGTTGGCCAGATCTACTCAAGTATCTGACAGCCACTGTCACCGATACGAGGAGGGGCTTTCCCACTCCTACGCGACGTGACGCAACATGCGGCTCCTCGAATGACCGCTGGCAGCATAGAGGAACAGCAGAATGTCTCTGAACAATGTATGGTCACATCCCATAATTCCAGGAACAGCCAAACTGTCTCTCTCCTATTAAAAGGCTTCTTTCAGCAACTTGGGGAAGGATCGATCGATTGATCAATCAAGAGAGGAAGAGGCTTTCTGCATACCCTTGCATTACAGCGCCATCTCCTAGCTCCGAGCCCTGATCGCCGGCGAGCCAGAAGAGACGAACTCCTTCACCCTGAGCTTCTACTGAGTACTGAAGTTCTCCGACAACCTCGGTCGAATCGTCCAAGGGAAGCAGACTCAGCACGAGCACCGAGCGAAGCATCCTGTAGCTACCTTAAAGTCCCCATGATTAAACAAAGAGGGCCTTCCCTCTGCTTCTGTTATAATCATTTGATTATTAGTTTGTAATAAGCCTTCTTATCAATACAAACGAAGTTCCCTGTTTTCGGGAGATCAAAAATTATACCTACACACTATCAATGTGATCGGTAGAGGGAAAGCCTCAGGTCCTAGTTCTGATGACTCTGAGACAAGTCGTTCACTGACCGTCAGAGAAATCGCTAACGAGTTTGAAGGAGTCTACCAACACACTCGGATGCGAACAGGAGACATTCCCCCTGTCAACTATCGGAGGTTAGCCAAAGGAACCAATTCCGATGATGAACACTCAGCCATTGCAGAGTCCCAATCATCAAGCTCTTTTGTTGAACATAAGAGCTCCACTTATATGACGGGAAATCATGAAGATCTCGCAAAGAGACTTAATGAGCAGGAGGCCATGCTTAAATCTCAGCAGGAGGCCATCAATGAACTCATGGCCTTGTTGACTCAACTCGTTGCAGACAAGGCCAAATCTCAGAAGATAGATTCGCCACCTAGGTAAGGATCTTCCCGGAGGAGAAAAGCGTCTTCATCCCGACCTCACACAAGCAAAGGGAAGGGAAAAGTGGTCGATGACACTGCTTCTGACCAAGAAGCCCACAACCTAGAATCTCCCTCTGATGAAGGAAGAGAGACAGAGAATGAACAGAATCTCCAGTCTGCCAAAATGGAAGAATTGGAAGCCCGCCTCAATATCATTGCCAACAGAAGCGAGCTCCAAGATGAGGGAGTTGTCAGGCCCTATCCTGCCGAATGGGATGCAGCCCCTTATCCTCCAAAGTTCGAAGTCCGGACGCTACAAACTTTTGACGGCACGGGATCACCGAACCAACATATCTATCATTTCAAGTCACAGACTGGGAATATGATATCAAACGATGCCATACTGGCTCGATTGTTCATTAGCACCCTCAAGGGAGTTGCCTTTGAATGGTTCAGGAAACTGCCTGTCGGATGTATCCAAAAGTGGGCAGATTTAGAGAGACTCTTCCTATCAAGATTCTTTGAAGAGGATACAGAAGTCTCCATCCATACTCTTCTTGCCACTAAGCAGAAGAAGAGGGAGTCTGTTAAAGCCTTCGTCAAGAGGTTCCGAACCATGGCTCTCCGGTGTTCGTCAGGTATGACACAGTCTACCTTAGTAGAGACCTGCCGACACAACTTGCAGACCGACCTTCTAGCCCGAATAGGAGTTGCAGAATGCCGTTCCTGGAGACAACTAATTTCTCAAGGCGAACAGGCTCAAAAGATTATTGCCAGGATCAAAGCTGAAGAACAAGGTAGGCAGGATCAACCTAAGCAATCGGACCAAGCCCAATCTTCTCCTGAGCAATCGAACCAAGCACACTCTTCCCAATCAGAACCGAAAGACACTACGGCCGCTGAAGCCAACCCTCTTCAGTAGGATAGCGGGTCTAACAACTATCATGTTAACAGTTACCTCTGATAGTCAAACTCGTTAGAAAGCAGCCTACTAGGCGATGTGCCATGTCTACTCCTTTTCCCCTGCACTTGTTCAAGACTGGGGGTTGGGTTATTGGTAGTTCATTGGATTATGAGTAATAAATTTTCTGAGTTGTTATGTTTAATAGAATACCTCTGTCAACCATAAAATCTACCAAAACTATCATGTCCATCAACTTATCAATCCGCTTTAATAGGATGACAGATCCACAAAACTATCACGCTAACATTTACCTCTGATAGTCCATCAACTTGTCAATCCGCTTCAATAGAATGGCAGATCCACTAAAACTATCACGTTAATGATCACCTCTGATAGTCTGTTTTCTCCAGATTCCCCCACCAATACTCTTCAAGTAGGATGGTGGGTCTATCAAAACTATTACATTAACGATTACCCCTGATAGTCCATTCCCTCCAAATTCTCTTGTCAATCCTCTTCAAGTAGGATGGCAGGTCCATAAAACTATCACGTTAACAGTTACCTCTGATAGTCTATTTTCTCCAAATTCTCCTGCCAATCCTCTTCAAGTAGGATGGTAGGTCCACAAAAACTATCACTTTAACAGTTACCTCTGATAGTCAAACTCATCAGATAATGGCCTACCTAGTGATGTGCCTCTATTCCGACTTCATGGATAGTGCCTTACCAGGCGATGTGCCTTGTCTACCTCTTTTTCTTCCCCTGCTAAGTCTTAATCAAGACTGGGGGTTGGTTACTTAGAATCTATTGGATTAAGAGTAACAAATTTTTCACATCGTTAAGTTAACATTATACTTCTGATGATCATCACCCCCACAGAGTATGAATGCATCTTGCATCACTCCCAATTTATCACGTTAACAATACACCTCTGACAATCAACTTATCAATCCTTGTCAATAGGATGATAGGTCTTCAAAATTGCTCAAATCACAATCTTCCCCAGCAAGACACTAAGTCTTCAAAATCTTATCCAAATCACAAATATCAAAACTCATCACTTCTGATGATAAAACTCACTTAGCAATTCTCCCCAGCAAGACGCTAATTCCCAAAAATCTTGTGCAAGTCACAAGAACACAAATTCCTGTCATGTTAATATCACACCTCTGACAAAATCAACTTATCGACTCTCCTCAATAGAGCGATAGGTCCTCAACGTTGCTCCGATCGCAACACCTCTAACTTATCGACTCTCCTCAATAGAGCGATAAGTCCTCAAAGTTACTCCGATCGCAACACCTCTAACTTATCGACTCTTGTCAATAGAGCGATAGGTCCTCAAAGTTGCTTCGATCACAACACTTCCAACTTATCGACTTCCCTTAATAGAGCGATAAGTCCTAAAAGTTGCCCTGATCGCAACATCTTCCTGTCACGTTAATATCACACCTCTGACAAAATCCACTTATCAATCCTCGTCAATAGGATTATAAGTCCACAAAGTTGCTCCAATCGCAACACATTCTCTTGTCATGTTAACACCATACCTCTGACAATCTACTTATCAATCCTCGTCAATAGGATGATAAGTCCACAAAGTTGTTCCAATCGCAACACATTCTCTTATCATGTTAACACCATACCTCTGACAATCTACTTATCAATCCTCGTCAATAGGATGATAAGTCCACAAAGTTGCTCCAATCGTAACACATTCTCTTGTCATGTTAACACCATACCTCTGACAAATCTACTTATCAATCCTCGTCAATAAGGTGAT
Organism: Asparagus kiusianus; assembly: GCA_022839385.1. Classification (NCBI taxonomy): domain Eukaryota; kingdom Viridiplantae; phylum Streptophyta; class Magnoliopsida; order Asparagales; family Asparagaceae; genus Asparagus; species Asparagus kiusianus. Next base: position 160,975 of record BQKN01063717.1, read on the forward strand.
GAGTCCACATAGTTGCTCTGATCGCAACATTCTCTTGTCATGTTAACATCATACCTCTGACAAATCCACTTATCAATCCTCGTCAATAGGGTGATAAGTCCACATAGTTGCTCCGATCGCAACATTCTCTTGTCACGTTAACATCATACCTCTGACAATCCACTTATCAATCCTCGTCAATAGGATGATAAAGTCCACAAAGTTGCCCTGATCGCAACATCTTCCTGTCACGTTAATATCATACCTCTGACAAAATCCACTTATCAATCTTCGTCAATAGGATGATAAGTCCACAAAGTTGCTCCGATCGCAACACATTCTCTTGTCATGTTAACACCATACCTCTGACAAAATCCACTTATCAATCCTCTTCAATAGGATGATAAGTCCACAAAGTTGCTCCGATCGTAACAAATTCCCGTCAAGTTAACATCACACCTCTGACGACCAAATCAACTTATCGACTCTCTTCAATAGAGCGATAGGTCCATAGAATACTGTTAGGTTAACATCACACCTCTAACAGTCAAATCCCCCTAATGAACTTGTTAATCTTTTTTCAACAAGAATAGCAAGTTTTTATTATAAAATCCCCAGCGAATTAAATATTTTCTGGAATTATCCTAAGGATAGTGAAGAAAATTTCTGAATTTCACTCTAAGTAAAAATTCATGCCAAGTTAATATTACACCTCTGGCGCTTCCAACCTTTTTTTTTCTTCAGTGTTTCAAATAACATAGGAAGAAACAGCGACGAAGCCTACGTATTCAACATCGTAGCACCAAAAATCCATGTCTTACATGCATGGGGGACTTTATCTCGATCCCTAATTAGAGATAAGTCTACGCCTAACACGCATTGTCGGTTAGTCTTTTACCGTGAAAAGGACATCAAAATCCATACCTCACACGCATGGGGGATTTTATCTCGATCCCTAATTAGAGATAAGTCTACGCCTAACACGCGTTGTCGGTTAGTCTTTTCCTGTGAAAATGACAAAGTCTAGGTATTCAAAATCATAGCATCAAGTCTAAGAGGGTTCATTCTCTTAGCACAACGTTACATGTGGAACGGACTTAGATAATCTACATGCTAGCCCGACTCAAACGGTAGTCGGTAAAGGCTTATCAAATCCGTTGATGGCTGAGGGTTTGCCAAAAATCCTATGCATGTTTGCAGGCCTATCAGCTTAATGGATGTGAGCCGAGACTTAAAACAGATGAGCCAAAGACAAGTCTCAAAGAATTAGTCAAAAATACATGGAAGTCACTTTCATGTCTTAAGTCAAAACGTTGAGGTCAGACCCGCGATGCAAAAACCGAGCGTCGAGGTCACACCCGTGTTCCAAATTCAACATGCAAGGATGAGACCCGCATCTCAAGTTCAAAATACAGGGTCCACTCCCACATTCCAGAAGCAGGATTATGACACATACCTTCACACAGGTCCTACGTGGCAAATCCCTTCAACGAAGATGCCATCGAAGCAAGTGCAGAGAACAAATCCTTTACCACAAGGAATCAACAGCTCCAAGATCAGAGTTGAGATCCAAAGTATTCCGAAAATTCGTTCTAGTCAACCGTGAACTTTCAAAAACTTTGGAGGGGGTTTTGTAGGCTATCTAAAAATCATAATAGATAGCTGATTCTCCATCAAACACCAATGATGAAAGTTACAATTTGACGACTTCCAGAAGGCTACAATTTGAAGACTTTCACGTAGATCGCTGAAGGTTACAATCTGACGACCTTTACGACAACTGATGGAAGCTCCAATCAACAATTTCCACAATCAACATCGGGAGTTACAATCTGACGACTCTTACATATCAAAGAGCTAAAGCAAAGATTACAAAATGACGATCTTTGCAACGCTTCGACAGAAAGAGACTACAAATCGACGGTCTCTTCAAATCAAGCTGCGGAAGTCCTCCCCGCACACCAGCATCAAGACGCACCGCATTCATAGCCACGAACGCAGCTCAACGCAGCTTCACTCGCTGCCAGACGCAGCTCCAACCGCTGTCCAACGCAGCTCCAACCGCTGCCCAACGCAGCTCTATACCGTTGCCAAACGCAGCTTCACTCGCTGCCAGACGTAACTCTAACCGTCGCCCAACGTAGCTCTATACCGCTGCCAAACACAGCTTCACTCGCTGCCAGAAGCAACTCTAACCATCGCCAGACGCAGCTCGCAAACACTGCGTTCAAACGTAGATTTCGTTCCAGAATACAGGATTTGCGTTTGACTCGTTCAAACACGAGCTAAACGGTTTCAAAACCGTTTTCCACGATCTGAGGGGATCATAACTCCACTCAGGAGTAATTTAAGGGGCGGTTACATCCCATTAGCCCCACTTAGGAGCGAATTAAGGAGGTGGTTACACCCCTTAATCCTCTATAAATAACTAAGAAATCAGCTTAGTTAAGGGCTGACATTTTTCGGATCTGAGACTTGGCAGCAAAGGGGGGGCTTTTGGAGGCTGGCTTTTTGGATCCTTCTTTTTGGCAGCAAAGAAGAGATCGGGTTGGCTGGATATTTCATCCTTCTCCTTGGCAACGAAGAAGAGATCTTGGGCTTATCTAACCAGTTACGGTTAAGATCAAACAACTCGTTCAGAGTTTCAAACTTGCCACGCAAGTCCTCCACAACGTCAAATCGTGAGGAGGAGATATCGTTCTAGTGAATCAAGACATTTGGATCGTCAACGGAGAGCAAACTCGACGCGAGCATTCGAGGGAGGCACTCCATCGCCACCGTGAAGAACCCAGAATTAAACAAAGGGGAGAATCCAGATCATTCTCCTCTCTTTTGTAATCAAGAAATCCAATTATAATTGAGATCAAAGGAATACAAATCAATTTTCCTTTCACTGTCTTT
>BQKN01063717.1:164254-195734 GCA_022839385.1 Asparagus kiusianus
AAACCCGGAGTCTAATACATGAACAATAAAGAAAAGAAAACGAACCCATGTCTACCGATAAACATAGTCATGTCAAAGTAACAATAAGTGTCACGTCCAGCCTAGGTAGCTATCATGTCCTAACTTCATATATATGTCATGTTCCAAACTCGATTATGTATCATGCTCAAGGTTTAGCAAATGTCCAACACATGGACTAGATGATATGCATGTCCAACACATGGACTGAAATGATAAGTGTCCAACAAATGGACTAATAGTAATGTATGTCCAACACATGGACTATAATTAAAGAGGTGCAACTGTCGAAAGTATATGCGAAAAGATACATGTATCCTAAACTCGCACGTGTCTCGATGTACAGGTCTAAATATGTGTTTACAAGTCAACTCACATGTATAGATAAATCACTAACATTGTAATCTAGTGTCAAATAATCGAGGCGACCCCGAAAAGCAACTCAAACAGATCAAGAATCTGTAAAACACCTCATCAGTCGATTCATGTGTCGACTGATGCAATCAGTCGACTCATTGGTCGACTGCTAAGATCAGGCAGAACAGCCTCAGCTCACCAGTCGACTGATCGATCGACTAAGGAACTGAGAAAACAAAATCAGCCTGTTAGTCGACTGATCAGTCGACTAATAGCTAAAAAATTCAGCCCGTCGGTCGACTGATCAGTCGACCGAACGGCTGCAGAAACCTATTTGGGCAATGATTATTTGCAATTAAATTTATCTAAAATCATCATCATGAATCCTAAGCATAAGGATACTGATTTTAACATATATGTACTAAACTGAAACAAAAAGTTCACATGTAAATACATTAACAACATATTCATTCATGGTTAAAAAAACGTTTTGAAAATAAAACTTGTGTTTAATCTCTCATTAAAACATTACAGATCTAGATCTTTGATTCACAAAACATTGGTGAGTTTTTTAACATTCTGAAATAACATATCTCCACATTATATGCTATAAAAATCAAACCTTTGTACAAAAATACGTTTTTGGCTCATCAAAACTCATAAAAATCATTCGAAAACATTTAGAAATATGGGACAAGGTTGGGTGAGATGTTACTCGCCTCAGGGGTGATGAAAAGCTTCTGGATCTGCGGAGAGTATTTCCCCTTTGCTGCAACGTTCGAAACCCGCTGAAAATCCTCCGAGTTCTCCCCAAAATCACCAAGAACGAACCTAGGGTTTGAGAGAGGAGAGAGGGGGCTAGTGTTTCTCAGATCTGGTGATGAAAGGGGGTGTTTTTGGGTAGGGAGATCATATATGAACAGCCAGACCCGACCTAAAATCCAAACCAATCAAACAGACCCGAAATCTGGAAAAACTGGGAAACAGCTCGTCAGTCGACTGATCGGTCGACTGATCTCGTCAGTCGCTGATCTCGTCCGTCGACTAATCGGTCGACTGATCTGGCAATTTTCCTGTTTCGTGCATGTTTTGTTTATTTGCAAAACCAACGCACAAAACTCTACACACATACCCTCATATCATCTCAAATAACTTGTTATCATGACCATCTATGACCTCAAGCTATTTATCACAAAAATTCACATATATACATAACAAAAAGATACGGGGTTTTACATGAGCCGACTTTATTCTTGTAGGAGATTTCATCCGTTTTCACTAAAATATGGAGGGGAGATTAACATCCTAATTTATTAATAATCCTGATTTGATGTCTTCTGCATCTAGGATGATTCGTTTGGACTCTTTCTGTCATTCTATTGCTCCATTATTCGAATTGGACCCAAAGACGTGTTCTCGTTTCCTGTGTTGACCTACCTTCAATGGAACTATATCTTGAGATTTCTTCTCCATTGGCATTGTAGGATTCCTCATTTGTGTCGTCCTCATACTTAGGATTATTTTCTGTGTCTCTTTCTCTTGGATCATTTCCTCGTTTAGCGTGTATACTTCCTTTTTGATCGTTATTAGTTGTTTCCTTATTTTTTGCATTGAACTATCTATCGTCGAGCTTGACTCTAGGATTTCTTACATTATCACTATTTCATATTTCATATATTCTGTTTATATACTATATTGAATCATTATTTTATTTGTGATATGCCATGACATTAGTACTCATGATCAGTTGCATTTATTATTTTTGTGATTGAGGACCGTTAGTAGTTCATGACCTTAGTGGCCTTGTACAAGACCTAGAGACATGTGTATGTCGACTTAGAAAAACAAGAAGAGTTGGGGTGGAAAGTCTTGGTTCATGTGATCGGATGTGGCTGTTGATGTATCTTCCAGGTTTACACTAGTAAATTCGTGTAGTCACTGAGGTTGGTTTGTTAGGCTAAAGTGAATTCGTGTAGTCACTTAGGTCAGTGAATTTGTGTAGTCACCCGAGTTTTGCTTGAGTTTAGACCAAGCCAAAATCGGATTATGTGTAGTCCTCTGACCGGTTCGTGTAGCAACATTGGATGCACATAGAATATTTGTGAACAGTCAGTTATCCAATAATATGAACGTTGACTCCATGTGAGAAATGGACCAGTAACCTATTATAAGATAGTTAGTTACATGACCTTGTTACTTAGATGATTGTGGATTCTTGTGAGATGTAGACTAGTTATATATCTTTTCATACATAGATCGGGATTAATATTTAATTATCTACAATTTGAGACGTATATTATATACATGGGGGTTCCCTTATTTGGATTATTTCTCTTGACGTACTACGTCTCGTGTTGTAGATCTTTAAGTATTAATTCCATCTAGTTGTATGACCTTGTTACTCGGATGTTTATGGATTCTTCTGATTGTTGTACTCTAGTGGTGGATTGCATCTAGCTTGTTAGTATTCCAGCTGTATGTTTCTATTCATTATTATTGTTATTGCATTGATCGTTCGACCATTTCTATTCTTCCTTTTGGGATCTTGTCGTATGCCATGCACGCTGACGTATTCCTATTCCCTCGGGTTGTACGTCATATTTGGAGGACTGACAAGTTTAGCAGGAGCCAGAGTATTCTCAGCAGGAGTGCTTTGCAGATAGAGCAGAAGAAGAAGCTAAAGCTTAGTTATTTCCTTTAGTTGTTCGATGGTCCTTGTTTACTTTTGTAGCACATTCCACTTCCACTTGGTCAGTATATTTTTATATTTTCATATTTTAGTTGGATTGTTTTGTAATAAGGGCATGTTTGACCTAGATTTTGTGTCTCGGATGATATTTTATTTATGATATGGATCATTTCTGTTCTGAATTGTTTATTATATTCTTGTTAATTGTGATCGGAGACCTATGATTTCGTAATTTATTTTGATGCTTAGCGTATTAGATTGAGTAGAAAGAGTTTAGTATTTATTTTTCCTCAATCTAATACGTCACGGGCTTATTCGCGTTCCGATTTTCGGGTATTTTGGGATGCGAGGCATGACAAGATGCTTTCAAAAGATATAAGGTGGAGGTAGAGAAACAAAAGAATAAAAAGATTAAAATTATAAGATCTGATAGAGGCGGAGGGTACTATGGCAGGTACACAGAAAAATGACAAATGCCAGGTCTATTTGTAAAGTTCCTCAATGAAGAGGGTATCATTGCCCAATATACAATGCCATGTACACCACAATAAAATGGTGTATCAAAAATGTGGAATCACATGCTTATTGCCATGGCGAGGAGCACGATAAGTAATTCTAATCTTCCTGAATCTCTTTGGAGTGAAACCTTGAAAATTACAGTGTTTTTTTAAATAGGGTTCCATCTAAAAGTGTTCCCAAAACTCCATTTGAATTATGATATGAATGAAAGCTAATTTAAATCACTTGTACATATGGGGTTGTCTAGTTGAAGTGAGAATTTACAATCCACACATAAAGAAACTTAACTCGAGGATAATCAGTGGTTATTTTATTGGCTATCCAATTAACTCTAAAGGATATCTATTTTATTGTCCTTCACACTTTACAAGAGTAGTTGAGGCTAGAAGTGCTAAATTTCTTGAGGATTCTGAACCTAGTGGGAGTGCATTTCCTCCTAGGTTAGAATTTGAGAAAGCACATAAGGGAATTGAGTTGCATAAAGATAGAGATTTAGTTATTCTTCAAGAAAATCAAACAGATGACATTGACGAGCAGCTAATTCAATAGCAACCAGCCCACGAAATTGAAGTTCATAATGAAGCTCCTGTTGATGTAAATCAAGCTGTAGGATTAAGAAGGTCCTCAAGGGAAAGAAGATCAGCTATTTCTAGTGATTATGTTGTATATCTTCAGGAGTCTGATTTTGATATCAGACCTAAAGATGACCCCGCGTACGTTTTCACAAGTCGTGAATAGAGATCAATCTACTCTTTGGTATGATGCCATAAAAGAAGAGATGGAATCTATGGCTAAAAATCAAGTTTGAGATCTCATTAAATTACCAAAAGGTCTTGTGGCTATAGGCTACAAATGGGTCTACAAGATCAAAAGGGACACTCCTAATAATGTCGAACGATATAAGGCTAGACTTGGGGCTAAAGGTTTCACTCAAAAGGAATGGATTAATTACCATGGAAACCTTCTCTTCAGTATCAAAAAGTATTCATTTAGGGCTATCATGGCTTTAGTAGCTCATTTTGATATGGAATTACATCAAATTAATGTGAAAACAACCTTTCTGAATGAGGATCTTGAGGAAGAAGTATACATGAGGCAATCAGAAGGATTTTGTGATAAGAAAGATAATCACTTAGTTTGCAAGCTAAAGAGATCTATATATGGACTAGAATAAGCCTTATGTCAGTGGTATAAAAAGTTTCACAATGTTGGTTCCTCATATGGATTTTTGAGGACATCATTGATTAATGTGTATACTTAAGGTCAGTGGGAGCAAAGTTATATTTCTAGTCTTATATGTTGATGATATTCTACTTGCAAGCAATGATTTAGGTTTGTTACATGAAACAAAACAATTCCTCCTAAAAACTTTGAAATGAAGGATTTAGGTGAAGCTTCTTATGTCATTGGCATAGAAATTCACAGAGATAGGCCTAAAAGAACTTTAAGACTATCTTAAAGGTCCTAAACTGATAAGGTATTAGAGAGATTCGAAATGAAACATTATACGTTCATGTCAGCACCTATCATCAAAAGGGATAAACTCAATCAAGATCACTGTCCACAAAATGAACTACAAAAGGAATAGATGAAGGGCATACCTTATGCATCTGTCATGGTAGCTTGATGTATGCACAGGTCTGCACTTGACCTGACATTGAATTTATAGTAGGATTATTGGGTCGATTCCAGAGCAATCCTAGTATGGAGCATTGGAGGGCTACTAAAAGAGTCATCAAATATCTGAAGGAAACCAAGGACTACAGATGGACTTACGATCGTATTGATCATTTGAAGGTGGTCGGTTATTCAGATTCAGACTTTGTTGGTTGCGTAGATTCAAGAAAATCTACTTCGGGATATGTCTTCCTTCTTGCTGGAGGTGCTATATCATGAAGAAGTACTAAGCAAACAAGTATTCTTCATCTACCATAGAGGCAAAGCTTATTGTGTGCTATGAAACTACTAGACATGCATTATAATTGAGGAACTTTATTTTAGGTCTCAAAATCGTTGATTTCATTGTGAGGCCTATAGCGATCTATTGTGATAATTTAGCGGTTGTTTTCTTCTCCAAAAATAATAAAAGTGGTAGATGAAGCAAGCATATCGACATGAAGTATCTTCGTGTTAGAGAGAATGCAAAACAAAGTGTTGTGTCCATTCAACATATTAATATCGAGCGTATGATTACAAATCCAATGACTAAAAGATTGCCGGCAAAACAGTTCCTAAGTCACATTGAGCATATGGGATTTTTTTAGCTCGTTATGTGTTTTTTTTTTTTTTTGTAGTTGTTTTTTGGCATGTGTTGAATATTCTTAGAGAATAAAGTTTGATTGTGCACAAATAAGTTCTCATATATAAATTATATCCGTTAGGATAGTTAAAGTAGGACCCGAGTGGTTTGTAGGAAGTCATTCATAAAGTTTGCTTATAAAGTTGCTCACTTAATGAATTTATGCATTATGATACATGAAAAGAAGAGCTCGTTATTACTAAGAGCTTGACCGCTATGATCAATTCATTAGATTCTATATTTGAGTGGGAGTTATCCACTATTAGATGGTATAAATTTCAATTATGATGCTTCTATGTTAATTATGATGTATTTGTGTCATGTGGACCAAGTGGGAGAAAGTTATATTCGGATAAAGTTTTAGCCCACTCGATACAAATTATCTTAATTGTTATGGTATTTAAATTCTTATCCTATAAGGAGTGGTAGTGGATTTAGATAAGATCATATCTTGATAGTTTTCCTGATGGATGAAAACTATTTTGTAGAAGTCTTATCTTTTAAGAATTCTAGTTATAACAGAAGGGTCTTAATTAGCCTATCCTATAAATACAGTCATAGTTTCTCCATCAGATTTAGGCTTTTCCATATGGGATAGGCTAGAAACTCTTTTGTATTTCTTTGTTTTATTTATCTTAACAGTGATCTAACTTCTATTCTTTGTTTTATTTATCTTAACAATGACCTAACTTCTATTCTTTATTTATGTATATGCTCAGATTATCTCTGAGTTTTAATCTAATTTTCTGAGTTACATATCGTTCTAGACAACAATGGTCGGAAGTATATTTTAATCTAATTTATTTCTATTGTATTCTTTGTATCTATTTAGATTACAATTTCTTACATGAACTACTAAGATTAAATATAAAATCAAATTAGAATTCTAACGTTAGCAGCTTAATCATTGATGGTCGACTTTAATCATCAATGGTGACGTGATGACCATTGATGATGGATTTTGCTCCATTGATGATTTGGAAGTTTCTATAAAATGTAATCATAGATGGTCTCTTCATGCAAGTAACCCTCATAAATATAGCTACCAGAACTAGCAAAAGAGGTACTAGGTGTAAATGTTAACTTGACAAGTGTAATTAAGAAATGGTTACATCAGACGAAGAATCTGACATGCGTAATAAAGATATTGTTACTAGACTTAGGAAGTGGGAACAGTCATTGTTACTAGACTTGGGAAGTGGGAACATGAATTAATAAATTAACCCTTTTAGTTCCACATAGGACAAAACTACAAAGAACGACCACTACTAAACTTGGAAGTGGGAACATTCTAAATTTTACCCTGGCCATTATAAAGAACGAAGAGTTTGAACATAATCAATTTAAGGTTTGAACTTTTAGCTACTCCCTTATCCAAGCCCACATGGATAAGAGACACGTTTACTAGAAGTCAATGTGTTTTATTATGCTTATCTTTCTAAATGTAGGGAATTTCCCAAAATAATAATAATAATAATTAGTCAGAGACTTTGGGGCAAAGAAATAAAGATAAGGCTCGCACCTTAGAAGATGAATTCTGGGGGCCAAAAGCTCTTGAGTGGTGAACAGGAACAATTTAATTTGCATGTAAAACCTCCCGAGTTTATTGTACATTAGTTTAAACTTACTTAATAGTTTAAAGGAAACTATACAAAAGTGGTGAACATGAACAAACTCTTTCACTATGAAATCCTTCTACTCTCTTCTCAATAATGAAGACACGGTCTCTCCTCTTCATAACTTCATTTGGTATTCCCTTGTTCCATTAAAGGTCAAATCTTCCTTTGGACCCTGAGTAAGATGAAACTCCAAACTAAAAATAACCTGTTAAACAAGGGTTGGAGAGGTGATCCCTCTTGCCATTTTTGCAACCAGGACAGGGAAACTCACGACCATCTATTCCTTTCATGCTCATTATCTTCTACGGCCTAGTCCATCCTCTTCCCTTCTTCTAATCTCAGTCAATAGCTCAAGGAGATATTAAGTATGATTTCTGATAAGGATAAATTCCTGGATAACCTCAATCAAAGAATGCTACGGAGGGTATTATTTCCATGCCTCTGTTGGTGTATATTGAGCAGTCGAAATAACCTTATTTCAACAATACCCATGTTACTCTTCTATCTATTGCCTCTAACGTAGCTCGTTTTACATTATTCTGGACAGGAGTATCTACCCAGCAAAAAAGCCCAGCGTCTGCATAGGGCGCTGCAGTTGAATTGGGCCTGTAGGACATGGCCAAAGCTAACAAGGAAGAAGTTTTTGGGGAATACTTTGCTCATGGAGACTAGCTTTTGGCAGATACTTCCACTTCTAGCTCTCGGATTCTTTAAGTTCCTAGATCTAGAGGTCTTATTTTCAGATGTGTGAACTTTTCTATTAACTCTTGGAGATACACTGCTCTTTAATTTGTTATAATGTAGTGGTAGGTTTAGCTTGGAGATGGCTGTCGTGTTATCTTTGTGGTGGTTATTTTTTGGCAGCCTTTCCATCCTTTTTTGTAGCTTTTATTGTTTTTGTGATCTCTGGTAGGCTAGGAAGCTCGTTAGCTGTTATCTGGAGGGTGACGACTAGGGTCCGTTCCCCGTTGATAACATCTTCTTCAGTTCCTATCCTCACTATTTTTGTATAGTTTTTATGGTTGTTTTATATATTCTAGAATTTAATTCTATATCAATATATATTTGAACAGGGCATCTCACCCTGTTTTTCTGCTTTAAAAAAAGGAAAGTATGGCTATAGAGAATAAATTTCACAAACAATGGTTATAGTCTTATAGAGAATAAATTTCACAAAGCGATAATTCGATTGCTAAGGGAGCGTTTGGCTATCATTGTGTTTATCTCATTTTTGTTTTTTTCCAAAAAAAACATATACCCACGTTTGGGAACTGATGTGTTTTTTTGAGCTGTCCCTTCACAAAATGGAAAAAATACACGTTTTTATCAAAACACCTAAAAGGTGTTTTCAAACTCCCGTGTCTTATTTCCCCCAAATCAACCCCGATCTCTTCTCTCCCTCAACCCTAACTTCATCGCCGCCACCCCAAATCGGCGCAATCTCTAACCCTACGACGCCGCCTCCGACGTTGCTGAAGCTTCTGACCCGCCGACGCAGCCTCCGACGTCTCCGTAGCCTCAACCCTAACACCCATCGACGCATCCTCAACCCTAACAACCAAGCCGCAGCCTCCGACATCGCCAGGTCCTCCGAGTATTCGCCGTCGTCGCCTCCACGTCATCGCAGGTACCTCCTCGTCGCCACTCCGGTCGATTCTGACGCCTCCTCCAACAATTTCGATCAAGGTTGGTTTTTTTCTCGTTTATTGCTGAAATAATAAATGTGAGATTCCTTCCCCTTTTACCTTCTAACTATTTGCTATTAACTGTGAGATTTGTTCCTATTTTTTTCTCATTTATTGCTGAAATAATAACTACAATTTTTATTAATAAACTGACTATCATTCCCTTCTTGCTTGGCTATAAGTTTTTACTTGTCAGATAAATTTTGTTCATTGATTTTATTGATAGATTTCTCTTGTAACAGCATTTGAAAAACACAAAATAATAAAAAACAATAAATAATATGTAGAACCCCGTCTTCATTTCTTAAGCATCATGCACCAACAAGTTGTTTGCAGTCTAGATCTATATACAGATTTCCTAACTTGCATCAGCTATGAATTCAGTCAATGGTTACATCAGCTATTTCCTAACTAGGAAGTTCACAGAAATGTTCCCTTCTCCACACCCAAAGACACATTAAAGAGCTAAAAGAAATGACCTTATACACCAAAGCGAACGACGGCCAGAGGCGGCCACCACCCGTCGGCTGGACGACGACCGGAGGCGGCAGCCGGACAACGACCGGAGGCAGCGGCCGGTGACGACTAACAGTCGAAAAGTGGTTGGTGGTGACGAGCGGCAACGGGCGAGAGTAAGGTTTAATTGGTTGGGTGTGTATCATATGCTTTTAAAATAGAGTTTTGAAAATACTTTTGAAAAATAAACACCATGACATGGTGTTTTTTTCTAAAACACAACCAAAAAACCACTTTGTTACCAAACATAACATTTCCAACAAATGATACAAATTATTTTAATAGAAAAATTATATCCATACAAAGAATAACATCGAACTCTAACATGCTCAACACTATCAGGTTGACAACAAACTCAGACTCATCTAAACTAATGATACACTTCCTACAAATGCTCTCCAAGAGCGACATCTCACCTAGAGGGGTGGAAACTGATAAAGGAATATCTAGAGGCTAAGCTACGAGCTGAAGTCTACTCATAAAAGCATAAGATATGAAAGAATGAGAAACTCCCGAATCGAAAAGAATACGGGCTAGAAAGGAGTTCACAGAGAACGTACCCTCCACTACGGCCCTACTCACACTATGATCGTGAGGAACTACTGCATACACTCTGCCCATGGCTGGAAGCTGCTCTCCTGCTGGATGTGGGGTATACTGGACTACCTACCCCTGAAGGACCTCCTGAACTACACGAACCTGCCCCTTAATCATAGGAACTATTGGCGGTGCCTCAAGTCTCGCCTGCTGACCCTGACCTCGGCCCTGTAATCTGTCCTGCTGCTGATTTTGTCCTCTCCCTTACTGGGCTCCTACTGATGCACTGTGACACTCTAATGCTTTATGGCCAGTCTTGTGACACTTAAAACAAGTGCCCTGGAACTTGCGCTGCTGAGGTGCTCTCTACTCATTTTGGGGTCCTCTCCTACGAGAGTCTTGCTATTGCTGCTGCTGGGGTCCTGAAAAAGGCCTCTTATTCTTACCCTTTTCCTTGTTGTTCCCCTCCTTGTCCTTCTGGAACATAGCTGACTCATTCTCCTGAGAGATGGCAGCATCCGCTACCTCTCGAACTGAATAAAACCTCCTAGAAACTAGGTATCGACGAAGGATGGGACGAAGTCCTGCTGGAAACATCTGAGTCTGGCGCTCTCCGGTCTGCCACATGCCCATAAAATGAAGTAGACTCATAAATCTGCTCTCAAAATTCGCTACCGACATGTTTCCTTTAGTCAATCTGGATAACTCAAGCTCTTTCCCGGCCCGTGCCGCGGAAGAGATAAACTGCTCATCAAAGAAATAAATGAAATCCTCCTAGGTGAGTGTCATCCTCTGATCTGGAGTGAACTACAACCGATACCATCTCCCTGCATCTCCCTTGACACTGTAAGATGTCAGCCTCTGCTTCTGAACCGATGTCACATTTAGTATCTCAAGAATGTTGCTCACATCCTCCTTCCACTTATGCGCTGCCAGTGAATCTGATGATCCCTAAAACTCTGGTGCTCTCATCTTCTGGTATCTCTTCACCAGACAAAGCCAAGTCTCCTGCTCTTCTGCTCTATACACAACTGGCTGTGGGGTAGGTGCTGGTGTGTTCCCTTGTAAACCATCCGCAACTGGAAAAGCTGGTACAATCGGTGGTGGAACTACTGGTGGTGGTGGGGTGATGTGACTCGTCACAAGCTCCTCAAGAGCTGCCATCCTAGTGGCTATGGGAGCTATCAGATCTATCAGGTATTAGGAAGCCTGCTACGGCTCAGGTGAAGTTTGTTGATGTGCTGGTAGAGCCTGCTGTGGCTATGCCTGACCAGCTCTCCGAGTGTGAGGTCTACCGCGTCTTGCCATTTAAGCACATAGAAGAAGGTTTATGAGTCCTCAAACAAAACACATAACGATTTCACGTCATATATTATTCACACAAATACTTTTAATATAAGAAGAAAATATTCATAATTTTTGAATACGCGTATATAACGTCCTCACTCGTACTAGAAATTCTTAGCGGACTCTATACACGAATCCTAAGAAACTCTATTCAAACTCCACAACTGGACATAGGATGATCTTAAGGATACTGGAACTAGAGCTCTAATACCAACTGTGACGCCCCTGGTTTTAACAATGCTGCAGTCCGAGGTGAAACCAAGAATGTCAAATCTGTCATGCACTATACTGTACAATAACATGTTTCCATCATAATAAATATCTATCTAGTGGAATCAACAACAGGTGTAGGAACAAAATAGGCAAAAGAGGGTATACAGAAAGGAAACTAAACGACAGATACTCAGAAGAATAATCACTACCACTGATATAAATGGATAAGTCTCTAAAAAGGTAATATCTGAACTGAAAACAAATGTCATGACATATGAATCAAATGAAATGACATTTAGGCACCTCGCCTTTACAAAACTAGAAATAACATCATAATGTTCAAAAACAAAATCATCGTGAAGTCCTAACAATAAACTGCTAATAATATCTATAAATAGTTGCAAAAATAAGGCTCTCCGTGCACCTGGCTCGTTACCTAAAAGTGGGGAAACAACCAGCGTCAAAGCGCGATAGCGATTAACATCTCAACCAACCCTAAGGGGAAGGGCTAGTTGGATAGAAAATAACTATTAATACATATAGATAGTCAATCATAAACTCTAAAATAAAATAGAAGTTTGATATTTAGGAATTTACAACATGTGTTTGGGTAACTCACAATACCTTAAGCTCATATTGTAAATAGCTAACTATCAAATCCAAACTACAACATGGAGTAATGACTCCATCTCCAACCATACCATAAATAATCTGTCATACGTCAAATATGAAATCCTGAAATAGCTTAAGGTCCAACACGAGAACTGTAGTAGATTATAGTCCAACACGAGGACTATAGTGGATTATAGTCCAACACGAGCACTATAGTGGATTATAGTCCAACACGAGGACTTAAATAGTTTATAGTCCCTCACAAGGACTTCAATAGCTCACAGTCCAACACGAGGACTTTAGTAGCTCATAGTCCCTCACAAGGACTTCAATAGCTCACAGTCCAACACGAGGACTTTAATAGTTTATAGTCCGACACAAGGACTCCAATAACTTATAGTCCAACACGAGGACTGTAACATATATACTATTCACCCCATACCCTGGTGAATAAATATAAGACCCATGTCTGTAGTCAACTCATGTACACGATTCTTAGGTTATATCAAACCCATATAACACAGATATAATGCTAGCCATACAACTCCAAGCACAACAAGACAAAAGCAAAAAAAATCCCCAGTGGTTGACCGTCACGGTCGACCGCGACTAGAGCAGAAGCTTACTGCTTCTGTGCACGACAAACGGTCGACCGCCACGGTCGACCGCGTAAAAGCAAAAACCCTAGTTTAGGTTTCTGTTTTACGTGGTTTGATCCAAAATCTTTCGTGTGATGATTATATACACTATTAATCCTTCATAAGTGATTTAGCATAACCAGAATATGTGAAAATTTCAGTCTAATCAATATCGATAGAACGAATCAAATTTTAAACATGTAAATTTCGTGTTAAAAACTTCAAAAACAAATATCTTTCTTGCAAAACTCTTGTTAGACATAAACTCAGATCCAGATCTGTATTAAGAATTTCGTGGGTGAGCTTTATTAACTGAAAACTCGTTCTCTTTGTAAAATACAACATATAGATCTATTTTTATACAAAAAATAGCATGTTAGGCTCACAAAACACATGAAAAGCATTATTAAAACATCTAAAACATGGGTATAGGGTTGGGCGAGATGAAACTCGCCTAAGAGGTGATGAACTACTGTGGGTAAGGTCGTGAGAAGGTTCTCCTTCGCTGAACACCGTTGGATCTCGCTCGAACTCCCAAAACTCGTCGAGAAACACCCAAAAATTAGGGTTAGGGTTTTCAAGAGGGTAGGGGGAGGCTGCTAGGGTTTTCTGAGATAATGAGGAGGCTCACACGAATAAAATAATATATGTATATATATATATATATATATATATATATATATGAGCCCTCCAACCCTACCCAAAAACCCAAACTGACCCGAAACAGAAAAATTGGCAAAACTCCCAGCGGTCGACCGCAAGATGCAGAGGCCTCCTGCTACAACTGCGCACGCGGCGGTCGACCGCCACGGTCGACCATGTAGGTTTTCTCATGTTTGTGCATGTTGTGTGTGCTGGTCTTGACACTCGATTCCTCTCACTTGAATATACTTGTTTGATCCCCGAACACTTGTTATTATACTCATCTATGATATGAACATATATTTCATAATAAAAACTCATTAATCAAATTCTACGGGGTTTTACATTCTCCCCCTTAAAAGAATTTCATCCTCAAAATTCTGAAATCGCATTTCAAACATTAATAATCTAATCTGAGAAAATCACGTCATCTCATAACATAGATTTCTAGATAGTACTATTTAAAGTTAACAACTTAGAATGCAAATATTCGCACCTTAATCCTTAACTAAATGAAATTAGTACATCGAGCGAAATAATCCAAACAAGGAAACCCTCATGTATATACCATATATTTTTCAAATGATTAAGGACTAGGTGACAATACCCACATTCTAGTGTTAAAGGTGAATATAACTATCTCAAAATCATCATAAATCATAAGAAAGCAAAATCTAAACAATTTACCTGCTCAAACAGGTGTGGGTAGTCACGACGCATATCCTCCTCGTGCTCCCAAGAAATCTCCTCAGATCCTCTCTGATTCCATTGGACTTTCACCAAAGGAATCACTTTATTTCTAAGCTTCTTGTCCTCTCTAGAAAGTATACAAACTGGGATCTCAATCGTAGTCAAATCATCCTGAAGCTCAATCTCCGGAGCATCCAATACTCGCTGTCTCTACTCATCATGAAGGTGCTTCCTAAGCATAGAAATGTGAAATATGTCGTGCACACTAGACATTGATGTTGGAAGATCTAGTCTATAAGAAACATCCCCAATACGTTCAACAATCTGAAAAGGGCCAATAAATCTCAGGGCAAGCTTTCCCTGTCTGCCAAATCGCTGCACACCCTTCATCGACGATATCTTCGGCATAACATAATCTCCTACCTGAAACTCTAAAGGTCACCGTCTATGATCTGCGCAGCTCTTTTGTCGACTCTGAGCGGCTAGAATACGCTCCCTAATCAATGCTACCTTTTTGGTAGTCTGCCTCACTAGCTCTGGTCTAAGCAACAAGCTATCCTCCGGCTTTGCCCAACATATATGGGATCTACAAGGCCTCCCGTACAGTGCCTCATACGGAGCCATACCAATCGTCGCTTGATAACTATTGTTATAAGCGAACTCTATCAACGGAATATGATCCTCCCAGCTGCTCTGGAAATCAATAACACAAGCCCGTAGCATATCCTCCAACACCTGGTTCACTCTGTCTGTCTGATCGTTTGTCTGAGGGTGAAATACACTGTTGTGCAATAATCTGCTGCCGAATGAATTCTGGAAACTCCTCCAAAAGTGCAAGGTGAATACTGATCCTCAATTTGACACAATCGTGTCTGGAACTCCGTGCAGTCGAACTATCTCCCTAATAAATATCCTCGCATATACCTCGACGGTATAAGTGGTCCTCACTAAAATAAAATCCATAGAAATGTTCGGCCAAACGTAATCATTCCCTTTCTTTGACTTCGGTAACCCCACAATGAAATCCATAGAAATGTTCGCCCACTTCCACTCTAGAATAGGTAAAGGCTAAAGTGTCCCTGCTGGTCTCTGGTCCTCTGCCTTCACTTGCTGACAGGTAAAACACTTAGCCACATAATCTGCAATGTCTCTACGCATACCACTCTACCAGGAATGTCTCCTCAAGTCTTTGTACATCTTAGTGGTTCCTAGATGCACTGTATATCAAGTACGATGTGCTTCATCAAACAACTCCTTCTTCAGCTCCACACTGGTTGGCATAACTAATCGACCCTTCATTCGAAGGCCTTCATCTACTCCAATGGTCCAATCATTTTTAGGCTCTTTGGAAATCTTATCCTTCCGGATTTGAATCCAAGAGTCCTCTAACTGAGCTCTGACTACTCTGTCCCTCCAAGATGGCTACACTGATATAGCTCCCAAATATGCGTTGGTCCTGCCAAACTCTAGCCTAAAGTCGAACTAGCTAAGAGTGAGAAGATCTCTATACAATGAGTACCTCAAAGTCGCAACCTGATATCGACGCTTCCTACTCAAAGCATTTGTTACGACGTTCGCCTTCCCTGGATGATACTGAATCGCGAACTCATAGTCCTTGATGAACTCAATTCATCGCCGCTGCTTCTGATTATGTTCCTTCTGGGAGAAAGGTACTTCAAACTCTGATGGTCTATGAGAAGCTCGAACTGCACTCCATATTAGTGTCTCCACGCCTTCAGCTTGAATACAACCGCTGCTAACTCTAAATCATGAGTGGGGTAGTTCTGCTCATGAACTCTCAACTCCCATGAGATTTATGCTACTACCTTTTAAGTCTGCATCAGAACACCTCCTAAACATGTTAACGACGTGTCCGTGTACATAATAAATATCCTGTCACTGCTCGGAATAGTAAGAACTGGCGTCGTAGTCAACTTAGCCTTCAACATATCAAAAGCTTTCTGGCACTCCATGCTCCAAGTAAACTGTACATCCTTTTTTGTAAGGCGTGTAAGGGGCATCGCAATCTTCGAGAAGTCCTGAAAGAACTTCCTGTAATATCCGGCCAATTCCAAAAAGCTACGAATCTTGGTAACCGTTTTTGATTGTTCCCAATCAAGTACTACTGAAACCTTAGCTGGGTCTACCGCTATGCCCTCTCTGCTGACAAGATGGCTAAGAAACCTGACCTTAGAAATCCAAAACTCACTGAACTTAGCATATAGCTGATGTTCACGCAAGGTCTGCAAAGCCAAACGTAGATATTGCTCGTGCTCCGACTCCAATCTCGAATAGATAAGAATATCATCAATAAACACAATAACGAATTGGTCCATAAATGGACGGAAGACCCGGTTCATCAAATCCATAAATACCGTGGATGCATTGGTCAACCCAAATGGCATAACCAAAAACTCGAAGGACCCATATCGAGTCAGAAAGGTGGTCTTGGAAATATCCATCTCCCGAACCCGTAACTGATGATAACCAGAACGAAGATCAATCTTTGAGAAATACTATGCTCCCTGTAGCTGATCGAACAAGTCATCAATCCTAGGCAAAGGATATCTATTCCCAATAGTGACCTTGTTCAACTCACGGTAGTCGATACACAATCGCATACTACCATTCTTCTTCTTCACGAAGAGGACCGGCACTCCCCACGGAGAATGACTCTGACGAATAAAGCCCTAAACTAACAACTCATCCAACTGGGTCTGTAGCTCCCTCATCTCAGCAGGTGTCATGCGATAGGGTGCTCAGGATATCGGGGATGTGTCCAGCTGTAACTCAATACAGAACTCAACCTCTCTCATAAGAGGTAACCTAGGTATGTCTTGAAAGACATCCTGAAAATCTAAGACAACTCTAGTCTCGCATATATCCACACTCTAATCCCAAAGCATCACCTCCTTGATGTACACCAGTAATGACTCCGCAAACTGGTTCCCCTGAGAAGTTGCCACAACTAACTCAGACCCATCAGACGCTTGCAACTTGACTATTTTCACAAAATAGTCGATACTGACGTGGTAGGAAGATAGCCAATCCATACCAAGAATAACATCAAACTCTGACATGCTCAACACTATCAGGTCGACAACAAACTCAGACTCATCTAAACTGATGATACACTTCCTACAAATGCTCTCCAAGAGCGACATCTCACCTAGAGGGGTGAAAACTGATAAAGGAATATCTAGAGGCTGAGCTATGAGCTGAAGTCTACTCATAAAAGCATAAGATATGAAAGAGTGAGAAGCTCCCGAATCGAAAAGAATACAGGCTGGAAAGGAGTTCACGGAGAACGTACCCTCTACTATGGGCCCGCTCGCACCATGATCGCGAGGAACTACTACATACACTCTGCCCATGGCTGGAAGCTGCTTTGCTGCTGGATGTGGGGTATACTGGACTACCTGCCCCTGAAGGACCTCCTGAACTATACAAACCTACCCCTCAATCATAGGAACTACTGGCGGTGCCTCAAGTCTCGCCTGCTGACCCTGACCTTGGCCCTAGAATCTACCCTACTGCTGATTCTGCCCTCTCCCTTGCTAGGCTCCTACTGGTGCACTGTGACACTCTAATGCTTTGTGGCCAGTCTTGTGATACTTAAAACAAGTGCCCTGGAACTTGCGCTGCTGAGGTGCTCTCTGCTCATTTTGGGGTCCTCTCCTATGAGAGCCTTGCTGTTGCTGCTACTGGGGTCCTGAAAAAGGCCTCTTATTCTTACCCTTTTCCTTGCTGTTCCCCTCCTTGTCCTTCTGGAACATGGCTGACTCATTCTCCTGAGAGATGGCAGCATCCGCTACCTCTCGAACTGAATTAAACCTCCTAGAAACATGGTATCGATGAAGGCTGAGGCGAAGTCCTGCTAGAAACATCTGAGCCTGGCACTCTCCGGTCTGCCACATGCCCGTGAAATGAAGTAGACTCATAAATCTGCTCTCAAAATCCGCTACCGACATGTCTCCTTGAGTAAATCTGGATAACTCAAGCTCTTTCCCGGCCCGTGCCACGGAAAAGATAAACTGCTCAACAAAGAAATAAATGAAATCCTCCCAGGTGAGTGTCATCCTCTGATCTGGAGTGAACTGCAACCTATACCATCTCCCTGTATCTCCTTTGAGACTGTAAGATACCAGCCTCTGCTTCTGAACTGATGTCATATTCAGTATCTTAAGAATGTTGCTCACATCCTCCTTCCACTTATGTGCTGCCAGTGAATCTGATGATCCCTGAAACTCCGATGCTCTCATCTTCTGATATCTCTCCACCAGACGGAGCTAAGTCTCCTGCTTTGTTGCTCTATCCACAACTTCCTGCGGGGTACGTGCCGGTATGTTCCCCAAACCCTCCGTAACTGGAAAAGCTGGTACAACCACTGGTGGAACTACTGGTGGTGATGTGACTTGTCACAAGCTCCTCAAGAGCTGCCATCCTAGCGGCTATGGGAGCCATCAGATCTATCAGGTATTGGGGAGCTTGTTGTGGCTCAGGTGAAGTCTACTGATGTGCTGGTGGAGCCTGCTATGGCTCTGCCTGACCAGCTCTTCGAGTGCGAGGTCTACCGCGTCCTGCCATCTGAGCACATAGAAGAAGGTTTATGAGTCATCAAACAAAACATATAACGATTTCACGTCATATATTATTCACACAAATACTTTTAATATTAGAAAAAAATATTCGTAATTTTTGAATACGCGTATATAACGTCCTCGCTCGTACTAGAAACTTTTAGCGGACTCTATACACGAATCCTAAGAAACTCTATTCTAACTCCACAACTCGACATAGGATGATCCTAAGGATACTGGAACTATAACTCTGATACAAACTGTGACACCCCTGGTTTCAACAAGGCTACAGTCCGAGGTAAAACTAAAAATATCAAACCTGCCATGCACTACACCGTGCAATAACATGTTTCACCATCATAATAAATATCTATCTAGTGGAATCAACAACAGGTGTAGGTACAAAACAGGCAAAAGAGGGTATACAGAAAGGAAACTAAACGACAGATACTCAGAAGAATAATCACTACTACTGATATAAATGGATAAGTCTCCAAAAAGGTAATATCTGAACTGAATACAAATGTCTCGACATAAGAATCAAATAAAATGATATTTAGGCACCTCGTCTTTACAAAACTAGAAATAACATCTCAATGTTCAAAAACAAATTCATCGTGAAGTCCTAACAATAAACTGCTAGTAATATCTATAAATAGTTGCTAAAATAAGTCCATCAAGCTACGGCTCTCCGTTCACCTTGCTCGTTACTTGAAAGTGGGGAAACAACAAGCGTCAAAGCGCTATAGCGAGTAACATCTCAACCAACCCTAAGGGGAAGGGCTAGTTGGATAGAAAATAACTGTTAATACATATAGATAGTCAATCATAAACTCTAAAATAAAATAGAAGTTTGATATTTAGGAATTTACAACATGTGCATGGGTAACTCACAATCCCTTAAGCTCATATTATAAATAGCTAACTATCAAATCCAAACTACAACATGGAGTAATGACTCCATCTCTAACCATACCATAAATAATCTGTCATACGTCAAATATGAAATCCTGAAATAGCTTAAGGTCCAACATGACAGTAGATTATAGTCCAACACGAGGACTATAGTGGATTATAGTCTAACACGAGCGCTGTAGTAGATTATAGTCCAACACGAGGACTTAAATCGTTTATAGTCCCTCACAAGGACTTCAATAGCTCACAGTCCAACACGAGGACTTCAGTAGCTCATAGTCCCTCACAAGGACTTCAATAGCTCATAGTGCAACAGGAGGACTTTAATAGTTTATAGTCCGACACAAGGACTCTCATAACTTATAGTCCAACACGAGGACTGTAACATGCGAATGATGTCAAACAAACATATATATTGTTCACCCTCATACCCCAGTGAATAAATCTAAGACCCATGTATGTAGTCAACTCATGTACACGATTCTTAGGGTATATCGAACCTATATAACAAAGATATAATGCTAGCCACACAACTCTAAGCACAACAGGACAAAAGCAAAAAAATCCCCAGCGGTCGACCATCACGGTCGACCGCGACTAGAGCAGAAGCTTACTGCTTCTGTGCACGACACGCGGTCGACCACCACGGTCGACCGTGTAAAAGCAGAAACCCTAGTTTAGGTTTCTGTTCTACGTGGTTTGATCCAAAATCTTTCATGTGATGATTATGTACATTATTAATCCTTCATAAGTGATTTAGCATAACCAGAACATGTAAAAATTTCAGTCTAATCATTATCGATAGAACGAATCAAATTTTAAACATGTAAATTTCGTGTCAAAAACTTCAAAAACAAATATCTTTCTTGCAAAACTCTAGTTAGACATAAACTCAGATCTAGATGTGTATTAAGAATTTCGTGGGTGAGTTTTATTAACTGAAAACTCGTTCTCTTTGCAAAATACAACATATGGATCTATTTTTATACAAAAACTAGCATGTTAGGCTCACAAAATACATGAAAAACATTATTAAAACATCTAAAAAAAATAGGTATAGGGTTGGGCGAGATGAAACTCACCTGAGAGGTGATGAACTACTGTGGGTAAGGTCGTGAGAAGGTTCTCCTTCGCTGAACGCCGTTGGATCTCGCTCGAACTCCCAAAACTCGCCGAGAAACGCCCAAAATTAGGGCCAGGGTTTGCAAGAGTGTACGGGGAGGCTGCTAGGGTTTTCTAAGATGATGAAGAGGCTCTCACGAATAAAATAATATATATATGAGCCCTCTAACCCGACCCAAAAATCCAAACTGACCCGAAACAGGAAAACTAGCAAAACTCCCAGTGGTCGACCGCCATGCTCAACCGCACAAGATGCATAGGCCTCCTGCCACAACTGCGCACGCGGTGGTCGACCGTGTAGGTTTTCTCTTGTTTGTGTATGTTGTGTGTGTGCTGGTCTTGACACTCGATTCCTCTCACATAAATATACTTGTTTGATCTCCAAACACTTGTTATCATACTCTTCTATGATATGAACATATATTTCATAATAAAAACTCATTAATCAAATTCTACAGGGTTTTACATTCTCACAGCAGGGGGGAAATCCTGGCAATAATCTCAAGCATGTGCATGTTTTTCACAGGAAAAGCAATGATACCTTAATTCATAAATCCGTTGATCAAATGGAGTGTTTGCAAGATGTACATGCTCAGAGAACAGATTTATATAAAGGAAAGGGGCTTTTAATACAGGAAGAGAACTTTGGCAGGCCTGTGTATGTTGTGCACAACCAAAAGCCAGAATCTGGTACTGAGGGGTATAATCCCTGGATATCAGCAAAAAACAAGCCTATTTTTCCTGTTAAATCTCAGATTGAAGGCTGTTCTCACACAATTGATATCAGTAGTCCTAGCAAAATGGTAACTAGGATCCTTTTTTATCTTTAGATAGTTTGGAGCTTGATCCCTCTACAATTGATAGGGAGAATCTGTTAAAATGAATATTTCATTTTGGAATGTGAGAGGGTTGAATAAACCCTCAAAGCAACTGATGGTGAAGCAACACTTGATGAATTACCACCTATCTTTTATTGCTCTACTTGAAACTAAAATTAAGGATCATTACTACCTAAGGCTGCTAAGAAAATAGCAAATAACTAGGGATGGATGTCCAATGTCAGTTTCCCTAGAAAAGCAAGAATCCTCATATTGTGGGATACAAAGGTTCTGGACATTCAAACTATTGCAACCTCTGATCAATATATATCATGATCAGTTAAATCTATGGATGGAAAACTTGACTGTGTCATTTCTTCAATTTATGGACACAACCAAATGGAAGCCAGGAAGGAGTTATGGACTGATCTGATCAATGTTCAACAAATCATTGGGAATTACCTTGGATAATTTTTGGTGATTTTAATGCTATGTTAAGCAATGAAGAAAAATTGGGAGGCAATGCTTTATCTGATGCTGATACAACAGATTTTGACAACTTCATTAATGGTTGTTATCTTTCCCATTTGAAAACCATTGGTTGTTATTATACCTGGAATAATAAACAAGAGACAGATTCTAGAGTGTAGTGTAGATTGGACAGGGCTTTGATTAATGATTCATGGATAAGCATGTATAATGCCAGCCAAATTGAATTTCTCCTTCCAAACTTATCTGATCATTCTCCAGGCCTTGTGTTAGTTTTTGAGAATAAAGCTCAAGGGAAAAAGCCTTTTAAATTTTTTAAAATATGGTCCAACCATCCTAGTTTCCTGGATACAGTTTCAAATGCTTGGCAATTAACCTTTGAGGGATACAACATGTATTCTATATATTCTAAACTCAAACATCTGAAGGTTTATCTCAAAGAATTGAACAAGAAACACTATAACAATATCAGTGAACAGGTGTTAAGAGCAAGAAATGTTCTGGAAGGGGTTCAGAAGCTCCTTCAATCAAGTCCTCTTGATCCTGAACTTATTAAACAATATTGTGAATTGTCTTTTTTCAGCAAAAGGCTAGAATTAACTGGAGCTTACAAGGTGATAGGTGTACCAAGTTCTTCCATGATGTTGCTAAAGCTAACAGACACAACAACATAATTTTGGTCCTCTATGATAGTGGAGGTGCTAGAATTACAGATGGCAATGAGATTATCAATGAATTAATTGTTTTCTACAAAAAACTAATGGGGACTGTAGTGTCAACTACCCCTCCTAATATCATCGTCATTAAAGCAGGGCCTTGTTTAAATGAATCTCTTATTAGAGAAATGTCTAGGCATGTTTCAAAAGAGGAAATAAAGGATGCAATCTTCTCAATGTATGAAAATAAGGCTCCAGGGCCAGATGGTTTTAGTGTTTCTTTTTTCAAAGCTGTCTGGTCCATTATAGGCAATGAAGTCACCCTGGCAATAGAGGAATTCTTCAAATCTGGGAAGCTCTTGGGGGAGGTGAACTCCACTTCTATTACTCTCATACCTAAGGTCAATTGTCCAAAGTCCCCTTCTGATTTCAGACCTATTTCATGTTGCAATTGCATGTATAAATTCATTTCAAAGATCCTGGCAAATAGGATTAAGAAGGTGATGGGGTTCCTAGTGAATGAAGCCCAGTGTGCTTTTGTTCAAGGCAGGCAGATCACTAGTAACATAATGCTTGCACAAGAGCTTGTTAAAAGCAAAAACTGGAAGAATATATCTCCAAGGGCAATGTTAAATATTGATATAAGAAAGGCTTTTGATTCCATTAGCTAGGATTTTATATCTAATATGCTCAAGGGATTGGGTTTTCCAAGTGTTATGGTCAAGTGGATTATGTATTGCATTACTTCTCTAAAATTCTCATCTCATTCAATGGATCACTTCATGAATATTTCAAGGGTGAGCGTGGCCTAAGACAAGTGGATCCTCTCTCACCATACCTCTTTATATTGGGAATGGAATATCTCTCTAATAGTTTGAGCTTACTAAAAAATGATAGGCTCTTCAAATTCCATCCTAAATGTGGTAAGCTTAAGATCACGCACCTTATGTTTACAGATGACTTACTCCTCTTCTCTAAAGGTGACCTATACTCAGTTGAAAAGTTGTTCCAGTGTATCAAAAACTTTGGCCTTATCTATGGTCTTGAAGCAAATCATGAAAAAAGCTCTATATACTATGGAGGAGTTGAGGAACATATAAAGACCAGTATTAACAATCGCCGGAGGTTTGATGTAGGGGTTCTACCCTTCAAATATCTGGGATTGCCTCTCATAACCAAAAGAATGTCCACTCTTGATTGTCTTCCTCTGTTTAGAAAAATTGAAGGGCAATTCAAAAAGTGTGTTAATCATAGAAATCTCTCCTATGCAGGTAGACTTCAGGTCATTAAAAGTCTGATCCTTGGAGTGCAGATTTACTAGACATCTAATTATATTCTTCCAAAGTGTGTACTCCAAAGAATAGATGACCTATGTAGGAAGTTCCTGTGGGGGAATAATAACAGGACCCCATTAGTTGCTTAGGATAGAGTCTGTGAAAGTAAGAAAAATGGAGGCTTGGGTATTTTCTCAACATCTACTTGGAATATGGCATCTGCATTGCGATGTATATGGTATATTCACAACAACAAGGAAAACTTATGGATCAAATGGATTCATAGTGTATATTTAAGGCACAGAGACATTTGGCAAGTTAAAGTAAAAAATGGAGACTCATGGACCTGGAAACAGTTGATAAAGGCCATGGATGTTTGGTGGTTCGCTGTGGAGGTACTGACAATCTAAAAAATCTTATCTCCTCTTGTTATAAAAATGACAAACTCAAATTGTCAACTCTTTATAATGCTCTCTCATCTGCTCAAACTATGGTGCCTTGGTGCAAAACTATCTGGGAGGTATCGAATATTCCTAAGCGCTCGTTTATGTGTTGGTTGGCGATACAGAACAAGCTTCTCACACAGGACATGTTACTGAAGAGGGGAATAATCACTTCTAACACATGTTACTTATGTTCTGGAGCTGGATAGGAATCTAGAGATCACCTGTTTTTTTAGTGCATTTACTCAAGCAATGTTTGGAATACTATCATGGATTGGTTGAAACTCAATTGGAAATCATGCCTCTGGAGATACATTTTGGATTGGTACTCTAAAAGGTTGAAAGGAATGGGATTCAAACAAAAAATAAAGAGGATGGCATTAACAACTACAATCTATTGCATTTGGAGAGAACGTAATGACAGGTTGTTTAATCAGAAATGCAAAGATCCTGACATCTTGGCGAAAGAAATCAAGTTTGAAATGTTAACTGTTGTCCTTAACAGTCCATTATCTACATCCTGGGAAGATTTATATTGTTGCAATCTGGGTTGAGCTTGTAATGTTGTGCATGCTCCGGGATCCTCTTTTGTTTTCTCAGTTGATATGCTGAGTTATAAGATGTACTTATCTCTCTCATTTTGGTTATGAAATAAAAATCATTCATTGACCAAAAAAAACATTCCTGTAAGCTGACACGTAATTTATATTAAGCTAACATTATAACATATGTTGAACGCTTTTATCCTTGACTATATTTCTGTGAGTTCCGATAACTTTTTTTTCCTCTTTTTTTTTTTTTTTTGTAAGGGTGTTGGAAAGGTCGCAATGGTAGTCATCCTAAATCTATGTATGTTTACATTTTTTTTATTAAGTGATGGGAAATTTTTTGTGAGGGTATTCTTTGCTTCTTAACGCTCTTAATGCGGATAAATTGGGAGGGGAGGGTAAGGTTGGATTTTAAGTGAATTGATCATTCTCTTTATATTTTCAACTCTAAAAAAACACAAATTAGATTAATCATATTCCCTCCCCTAGTTGTCTCTTCAGATACAATTAGTTACATCACACTCCCTTCATCTCCTTTCTCTCCTCAGATTTAGAACTTTTTAAAGAATATTAATAACGTTCCGAGGATAATTTCTTGATAGTAAATTCTACTTATTATTCTAATGTACGTTAGTCATGATAGTTTAGTAAAAAGTGTTAGACCCTAGAGGGGGGGTGATTAGGGTCTTATGCTAATCTAATCCGATTAAATGCCAATTAAAACTAATTAACAAATATATTCTTGCAAGATAGATATACAAAGGGTTATGTACAAGAATATGCAATATACACAAGGTGATATATCCTATATGATAGAAATATATGCAAGGATATATAAACTAACACAAGATGATATATCCTACCAAAGAGATATACAATATGATATATGTGAGGATATGTCAACTAACACAAGGGTAAACAATATAAACAAGATAGTGGATCATATAAATAATGAGCTAATGACAATGGCGATAAGAAATATAAACACAAGTATGAATAAACGCCAAAGCACACTCAAACACAAGATATGATCACGGAGTTCGGACCTTCCGTCCTACGTCTCCGCTCCCCACTCCCGGGGAGAAATCCACTATCATAATCCGGTTTGGAAGCCGGAACTTCTACACACCTCACAATGTCGGTTTTCAACACTCACCGAACAACGTCACTCCTCACAATTTTCTTCACGGAGTTCAGTCCCATCGACCTACGTCTCCGTTCCTCTCCTCTAGGAACTACACACTCGGTTTTCTAGCTCACCGAAAACTTTACAATCTCACAAAGTAACAAATATGAATTTGTTCTCTACAATAGATGAGAACACAATTAAAGCACAACTCAATGTTACAATCACTCACCACCCAACTATACTATGTATGTAAATACTAAAAGCTCAATGTGGGTGTGTGTAACAATGAGTAAATAAAATCAATTCAACTAAACTCAAATATAAAATCTAGCTTAAGAGCAATGATAATCAAATAGTTATATAAGTATAAAGCTAGAGTTTGAGTTTAGAAAAACTTCTCTAAAACACAAAGAAGATGATGAAGAAGATTGAGAAAGAATCCCCCAATCTGCAGTAAAGCTTCCTCCTTTGTAAACAAAACCCAAACACACTTAAACCAAACTAAAACTGTTTAAACCCTTGTTTAATACTTGGTTTAAAAACTTCTTGATTCACTATTGAAAAGACATCAGCAATGGGTATTTATACCCTCCAAAACTCAGCTGAAAATCCCAAGTTAAATGACAGAAAAACCCCAAGGCAACGGTCAAAAAACTAGCCGTTAGCAGCTGACAAAACGCCCGTCGGTCGACCGGAAAAGTCATCGGTCGACCGAAAATTTCATCGGTCGACCGGACCGGTCGACCGACAACTTTCTGTCAGCCCAGTGAGATTTCGAGCTCAGGTTCGGTCGACCGGTGCGGTCGACCGAATTCTGATATTCCAGAAAACTATTTTTAAAGCTGATTTTGAAACCCTGTTTAAAAATATCAAATAAATTCAGAAAAATGTAAAACTTTGGGGAATGATTGTAGACATGATAATAAACATGCTACAAAAACTGGTTTTCTAAAAAGACTTCTCAAATGAGAAATATCATCATTTTACAAAATAGTCCAAAACACGAAAATGTAAACATGTGATTTTTGACATATAAGCTAAACCATGTTTTGAAACTTTGCACAATGATTATATAGACTTAATAAAACATGTATAAACTGATATTAAAGTCTATAAACTAATAAGACAGTATTTTCACAAAATTGCATATTCTATGCAATGTTTTCAAAAACACAATAGAGTATGAAACATATGATTTTATATATGAATGTAAATTTGTTTCATATCTATATAGCTAAACTAAAACACAATAATAAATATGAAATATGTGATTTCATATTATAAACATGAAAACTCAAAACTATGTATGTATATATATACCTATATATATACATGGAAACCAAAACATATATGTATATATGAAACTATATATATATGCATGAAAACCAATATAATGTGTGTGTGTAATATTGAGCTTAGAGTATCTAGCACACATAATATAAAACCCTAAACTATATTACCCAAGCAATCTTGATCTTCATTGTAGCTCAACTTGGTACACGTTGCGGATGAAGCTAAACTTGGATCTTGAACTTGAATTGTACGATGCTTCACTCCACAATTCCGCCAACCTCCATTTGATATGATCGTTAAGGCTCGATTCCATCCATCCTCCAACAACGTTGTTTGTCTACAAAACATAGGAATGTACAAATACTAGACAAACAACATTAGTAGTAAATTGTTTGTTAAACATCATCAAAACAAGAAGGCCAACAATCTCCCCCTTTTTGATGATGACAAACAATTTACAAAAAAGTAATATATGCATGAAGGAAATAAACATATACAAGATAATATACATGCATATAAATAAGGAATTATATACTCACAATATTTCTCCCCCTTTGACAACATCAAAAAGGGACAAAAAAGAATAAGGGAGCGAAAGCTCCCCCTATCAATAAGCATGGGTGAGTATAAAATAAGAAATATATAGGGATTGCTCCCCCTATCAAAAAGGCATATAGAATATATGAAATGAAGATCATGCCATACATATGTGAGTAAGCATAAATGCTAAATACAACTCACATACAAAAGATAATGAGAGCATATATAAATATATCAAAGTGAAAGACAATGTCTCATATCTAAAATCATAAAAACATTTGTAAAGGTAGATTTATGAAATCAAAAGAAGAGAAACATGAGAATCATGTAAAAAGTTTTCAAATGAAAACAAATCAACCAAGTGAAATCATAAATCAATCATTTAGACCAAAAATGATGTTTGATCAACAAAAAAAAAATCTTTGTAAGACTTGATCAAACTACTTATAGAATACACTATAAGACACGAATAGATGATCCATGAGCACAAACATATAAATATCATCATATAAGTGAAATATAATGAATTCAAAGCAACAAATCAAAACAAAATCTTTAATAAAAGATTTTCAAGAGAGGCAACAATATATCAAGCTCTTAAGCTTGTTCCAACCCATATAATCATTCTAGTATCCGGTAAACATGATTTGGGAATAAACACCCAATAAACCCGGAGGGTTATATAAACATAGTCCTCTCATGAAAGCAAAAACAATAATCATGAAAACAAAAGAATTTAACCAATAGAATGAATTGTTTTCATAAAAGTTTAAAATACAATTTTCAAAACCAAGAAGGAGAAAAAAATAAGAACACTAAAATTCTTGGTTTAAAGTTTAAAATTGTTTTGGTACCCAAGAACTCTTGGTACCAAAAGATTTAGGGACATGACCCCTATCATTTAAGCTCAAAGCCTTAGGGTTATGAACCCTCTTAGGCGCATGTGGTGCACGAATACGGTCATAACAAAAATCGCTCAAATGTCCACTCCGATTGCAATTTGTGCAATGAAAAGGAAGCATTTGCTTATGTTGACCATTAAAAGGTGCACGGGAAACATTTGAAACATTTGCAAACATGGATGATCTTTTAAAATTATTTTGCAAATGTGAAACATTCTTAAATAAGTGTGGTCTACTTGAGAAATTTGGCAAGTTTGAACATTCTTTCAAATCATAACAAAACTTAGCCAAATGACCAACTCTACCACAAACATCACACTTAAACACATGTGGTCTATGAAAAACATTTGGCAAATGAGATTTCTTTTTCAAGTCAAAGCAAAACTTTGCCAAATGGCCAAACCGACCACATAGATCACATTTATACACACGTTCATGTTTATGATGAGCAATGAGTGCATGTGTGTGTGCAAAATGTGATGATGAAGCTTGATGAGATGCACAAGGAGGATTAAAGTGAATCTTAGTGGGATTATGTGCATCATAGCAAAATCTAGCAAGATGGCCTTTACGACCGCAATTTGTACATTTGTAGACTTTGCTATACATGTGTGCATGATGAATAGGATGTTTAGATGTTTTAGCATGAGACTTAGCACACATGTTCATAAGCTTATCATGATTAACAATACATGTTTTAAGGGTTGAATCTAAAGATGATATGTGATTCTTAACATGATTCAACTCCTCATTATGCATACAAGTATTGTTATTAGAAGTAGAACATATATAGTTATCTATAAAAGATTCCGTATCATTTTGTATGTTCTTTACTTCTAACATGGCATTATCTCTTTCATGAGTTAACTTAGCAAAGTTTGAAAGCAGAGAATCATGATCCAATTTTAATTTTTCATTGTTTTCTTTAAGGATCATATTTTCATTGGAAATAGTATCAAACTTAGAAGTTAAAGACTCATGATCGGATTTCAAATTATCATGCTTGCATTTTAAATCATTAAAATCATTTTGCAATTTGTTGTAGGTATGTAATAATTTTTCACTAGCACAAGCAAGTTCATCACTAGATAAATCATTAGTGGTTTCGAACTCGCAAACCTCACTAGGGCTATCGCCTAGTGGCCGTGTGCATGATGCTCCACATGAACTTGAAGCCGGATCCTCCAAAGCTTGTCGGATCGCCTCCAAGTCCCCTTGATGCGCTTCTATGAATTTTCATAATGTATAAGCGCTATCAAAAGAATCAAGCTTGTTAGACATAAATGAATCAAATGCATTTAATAAAAATTCTAACATAAGCTTGTTCATAATAAACATCTTTTTATCATGTTTGCTCCACTTGGATTTCTCCAACGTGGGCACAATATAAGCACAATCAATGATTTCCCATAAATCGATATTTTTAGATTGAACAAATATTTTGAATCTAAAGCACCATTGAGCATAGGGGAAAGCATTGAATTTAGGAGCAATACTAGAATCATAACCTAAACAAGATGCATCATTCATATCCATAATTTGTAAGAATATGCAAGCAAGATACAAATATAATCAAAACAAGATTAGCACAAAAAGATAACTTGGATCTTTAACTCAAGGCGGTTAGACCTTAAATCAAAGAGCACCAAGCTCTGATACCAATTGTTAGACCCTAGAGGGGGGTGATTAGGGTCTTATGCTAATCTAATCCGATTAAATGCCAATTAAAACTAATTAACAAATATATTCTTGCAAGATAGATATACAAAGGGTTATGTGCAAGAATATGCAATATACACAAGGTGATATATCCTATATGATAGAAATATATGCAAGGATATATAAACTAACACAAGATGATATATCCTACCAAAGAGATATACAATATGATATATGTGAGGATATGTCAACTAACACAAGGGTAAACAATATAAACTAGATAGTGGATCATATAAATAATGAGCTAATGACAATGGCGATAAGAAATATAAACACAAGTATGAATAAACGCCAAAGCACACTCAAACACAAGATATGATCACGGAGTTCGGACCTTCCGTCCTACGTCTCCGCTCCCCACTCCCGGGGAGAAATCCACTATCACAATCCGGTTTGGAAGCCGGAACTTCTACACACCTCACAATGTCGGTTTTCAACGCTCACCGAACAACGTCACTCCTCACAATTTTCTTCACGGAGTTCAGTCCCCTCGACCTACGTCTCTGTTCCTCTCCTCTAGGAACTACACACTCGGTTTTCTAGCTCACCGAAAACTTTACAATCTCACAAAGTAACAAATATGAATTTGTTCTCTACAATAGATGAGAACACAATTAAAGCACAACTCAATGTTACAATCACTCACCACCCAACTATACTATGTATGTAAA
>BQKN01063717.1:205734-256278 GCA_022839385.1 Asparagus kiusianus
TATATATATATATATATATATATATATATATATATATATAGACACACACACACTAGGTGCAATGCACGAGGTCAAATATTATACTTGTTGATTTTTAGTTTATGTATTTACTATAACATAGTTGTGAAAAAGTGTTTATGATTATCATAATATATTAAAAAAATTAGATATTTCAATATATAAAATCTTGTTGACTTCAACACTTTACCTTATACATAATTGGTGAGGTTTAAAGTCTTAAAATATTAATGATCTAAGAGTAATTTAATGATTTAGAATTCTAATTTTAAAATATTAATGATGTAAGCACCAATATCTAAAAAAACTACTATTAATAAAAAAAATAAATCTTGAATTCATCAACGTAAAATAATAGGTTTATCTGGTTATAGAGGATTTTATTTAATTATAAAGAAATCACTCGCACCTATTCAAAAAAGAAAATATAAATTATGTGACCAATTCCAAAATATGATATTATAATCTTCCTACATCTTCTCAACTAATTAATTAATTTGTCAAAACGATTACTCTCTAATTTTAGAAAACTATAAAATATAATTTGAGAATGATTTAAATATATTTTGTACACATATGGATTACATTTTAATAAAATAATATAGATCTATCCAACATTGAATAATATCCAAAAATTTAAGCTAAAGAGTTAAAAGAATCTAGTAACACTCATATTCAAACTGTATGCTTCATCAAGGTGAGACATATAAAATGAACAACTTAATTTATTTTTTTAAATAATTTATTACAAATCGTAAAAGATAAGGAGAACCATAAGGATTATATAGTCATCCAAAATAAAGATTAAATTTCTCTCTATGAATTTTATAGCAAAAGATTTTTAGTAAAACTGATAGACTTGCTATAAAATCCACTCTTATAAGATTGATGTCACATGTGTCTTAAATCATACTTTATTTAAGGGTTAATTTTATAAAACTTTCCATCAACTATGGGGGAAATGTTAAAAAAATCTCCCCCTCCCCCCTTCCTCAACTACTTGAAATGAGTAAATGTTTATTCGTCAAATTTGGAGTGTTATAGTTAATCTATCTAAACTTTAAAATTTTGATTTAATCCTATAACTTTTCTTAATTAACCTCTCAAAACTAATATCATTGAGTCAAATTCATTATGTGATAAGTACTTGACTTGGAAAGACCAAAATATCCCTCAACCATAAAAAAA
Organism: Asparagus kiusianus; assembly: GCA_022839385.1. Classification (NCBI taxonomy): domain Eukaryota; kingdom Viridiplantae; phylum Streptophyta; class Magnoliopsida; order Asparagales; family Asparagaceae; genus Asparagus; species Asparagus kiusianus. The sequence continues at coordinate 206,941 of BQKN01063717.1, forward strand.
TTAGCTTGGTTTTTTGCTAGATGAAAGAAAAAGTAAAGATTTAGAGGTAAAAAGAATTGTAAATTGGTCGTAATCCTTTTATTATCGGTTAAGAGTTTCTTTTAACTAAAATGGATTTCTTTAATAAGGAACTTTGATAAAAATCACTTATTAAAGTCTTTTATATTAAGGTGGTTTGTTAAGAGATGTGTAAAAGACCAGGAGAGTTTTTATAATACACGCTAAGTCGAAGGGTGTTTTCCAAAATCGCACCAAAGTTGAGAGGGGTTATCTACAACACCTCTATAGGTAGAAGGCTCTGCCAAATTAAATTAGTTGAGTGATTTTTTTGAGACATTTCCCATACTTGAGAGAGTTTTCAAAGAATTAACTATTCTTTTAAATTTAGCTCAAATATTCTATAATTCTATATTAGTACCTAAATTATAAGCAATTTCAAAATTTTAAGGGAATAATGTAGAATTATTAGAGATTTAAAATCAATGAAATGATATCTAAATTATCTTTAAATATTGCTCTTATAGGAAATATACGAAATATTGACCGATATATCGCCCCATCGACTGATATAAAAGGTTAAATACTTTATTTTAATAATATTTATGGTTTTATATTATTTTCTTTTATTTGGGGATTTTTTTCTAATATATCGATCATTATCGAAAATATTGGTTGGTATAACAAAATCAAGTTATTTTTAATTTGATTGTGGGCTTGGTATGAGGTCGTGTTTGGAAGCCAAAACTAAAGCACAAGTCACAAAAGCCACAATTCATATTCTAAATCTCTCCACTCATAGCTCTCCCAAATCTCAAGCATATATCTTGATATAAATTCTTATGTTGAAAATTCATCACTATCTGAGATTATAGATTAAAATGTTGTATTATGTATGAGCATTATCTCATATGACACCCTGATATTTTTTTACATAACTTCGATTATTACAATCTAATATCATGGATTTTATTTTTCCATTATTTATATGATGCCTAACACTTTGTAGTAGTCCTTCGAAAGACTCTTCTAAAGTTTTCTAAGCAAAATATATAAATTCAAAAATAATTCAAAATCTTAAAATTATTCAAAATATGATGCTTTAATTTTCCCACATTTCTTTTAGTATATAAATATAAGCTAATCCTCTGGCCTCATATTATATGACAAATATTATTTATCAAAGGGATCACATACTATTGCTTGTGGTTAACAAAAACTTTAAATATTTATTGGCTTAATTAAATTAAATAGCTTACAGTTTATAAAAGTTTTAATTACATACCTCCACTTGTATCTTGCTGTACTTAAATATCCTAATATTTTTAAAATTGCATGTATGTATCTTCTATACACAAGAATACTATTTGTAATTTTCCTATATGAATATAATGATATAATTTTAGGATAATTCTATATTTTCTACTCTTTCCATTAATAATTTATTAACATGCAATTGTCTATTAATATATTATTAGATATTACTAATAATTAATATGAGAGTTTTACAATAACATTGGAAGTTTTAGGGACCAAGTTAGACAAACTTGAAGTAATATATAATATGATTAATTAATAATAATAATTAATTTAGTTTAGTTAGGATTAAAATATAATATTTAAAAAATAGGGGTAATATAGTCCATAGAAAGTTTTTTCTATAACTTCCTCTTTTAAAGGGAGTATGATTCTAAGTGAAGTATATGATTTTATTTATAATTCAAAATCTTGAGACTTATTCAAAATATGATGTTTAAAATTCTCCACATCTTCTGTACTATATAAATATAAGCTAAGCTTCTGGCCTCATACTTTAAGATGTATATTATTAATCAAAGAGATTGCATACTATTGCTTGTGTTTAACAAAGGCTTCAAACTTTTATAGGCTTAATTAAACATAAATAACTTACAACTTACGAAAGTTATACTCATATATCTCCAATTATATCTTAATGCACTTAGATATCCTAATATTTTCTAAAATTGCATGTTTTTACTTATGTACGTAAGAATACTCTTTATAATTTTCCTATATGGGTGCCACGATATAATTTTAGGACAATTCTATATTTTATACTCATTCCAAAATAATTTATTAACTTGCAATTGTCTATCAATATAGTATTATGCATTATTAATATTTAATATGAGAGTTTTACAATAACATTGAAAATTTTAGGGCCAAGTTAGACAAAATTAAAGTGACATGTAATATGATTAATTAATAATGATAATTAATTAATTAATTTATGATTGGAATATAATATCAAAAAAGAATAGGGGCAATATAGTCCATGAAAAGTTTTTCCACAACTCCCTCTTTTAAAAGGAGTATGATATGATATGATATGATATGATATATATATATATATATATATATATAAAAGTAGGGTTCTTTTACTAAGTTGCATTAAGAATTCTGCTTTGTTAATCACTATCCTATCATTCTATTGTAATAAAATTATCCCATTTTATATGTACTTTTTATTTCATATAATCTTATTATTCACTCAGCTCTTAACTATGTGGTGACTTGTATAGCACACGACTAAGCCATCTCGATTTATCTTTATCCTTTTATATTAAAAAAACAATCTCTAACTTCATACCAACGCATTCTTCTTTGTCATATATATTTCTCGGTGTATATCCACACACATCTGTAATCATATTTTGCACATGTCGCTTCTTATTAATCTGACATTATGATCTATGAAACATCGTTGGTCTATATTTATCCTTTCCCCCCTTTTTTACATTCAATTCATGAATAATCTAATCACATATACAACTCAAAAACCACATCTCTATTTAAAACGTTGCGATTTGAGTTGATGCATTTTCTAAAAAAATCTTCAACTAGTGGAATGATAACCCCATCTTGTATGCAGGTGAATGACAGATTTATATACCGTCAATGTTTCATGTTTTCAAGTTACGCCGGAATAGTAATTTGATTTAATTGCACTTAGATACCCTATAGTTTACTCTACTTTGCACTTATATACACTCACTTGTTTTTTATAGCACTTATATACCCAAAGTTATTAAAACTTGTACTTATATATCCTTAATTTTTTTAGGTAGCACTAAAATACCCTAAAGTTTTTAAAACTAATGCTTATATATCCTAAAATTTTTTAAATTTTCCCTTAAATACCCTCAGTTATGCGAACTTAAGAGTATGTAAGTGCAAGTTTTAATTGTTAGGAAATTCAAGCTACTCAACCACCGTTAAATATGAACCCTCTGTGGAATTTGTCCTACCGGATCTTGTGTTAAGACAATAGAAAAAAGAAATCACAGCAAATAAAAAAATATAGGAAAAGGAGAACACCGAGTTTTAACAAGGTTCGGAAACTTGCCTACGTCCTCGGAAGCCACACAAATAATTTCCTTTATATCAAAGAAGATTACAAGCTTGCAAAAGAACAGATCTTAAACTTGAGATCTCTCAAACGAGAAGCAACAAAAACTATCTGTTCTTCTAACTATAGGCGTGAGATTTTACAACTTGTAAAATCTCCTCTCAAAATTAGCTACAGGGACCATTTACAAGTCACTGAGATTTTCTTCTCAAAATCTCATGCTCAAGAATCGGCGAGGAGAAGACGCTCTGAAAAAATCCCCGCCACCAAGCTCTCAAAGAAAATCGCCTGCCCCTCTGAGATTCTCCTCTCACTCAAAATCTCGTCCATAGGGCCTTTTTATAAGAAAACCCTAGTCAGGCTGTCGACAGCTTAGAGAGCTCCGACCTCGCCTTCGATTCCGCGCTAAGGCTCGCCTGTTAGCCCTCTTCTAGCTCGCCTGCAATCAGCCGCGACCTCGCCTGCGTTCGACTCGCCTACATAGCCGTCGCTTGAGCTCGCTTGTGACTTGCCCTCTTCAAGCTCGCCTGAGCTCGCCTTCATGTCGAGATCTCCTGAAACTTTGTCGACCTCGCCTGATGCTCATCGACTTCGAGCTTGCCTTCATGTCGAGCTCGCCTAAAACTTCGTCGTGGTCACCAGAAGCTCTCTGCTGACAGGTTTGGGTCTACACTCATTTTCCAACAATCTCCCACTTGGAGACTAAACCGCCATCAATAAGCTCTCTCTTAACAAACATCTTCTCCTGTATGGTTCCGCCCTCATCTTCTACATATGAAGGCTAATTAAAGTTATGCACAACTCCAGTTTCTGAATGATGACTGCTTTAGTCAACATATCTGTAGGATTTTGGTTCCCCAAAATCTTCTCCAACTGTAACTTCCCGTCCTCAATCATTAAGCGTATAAAGTGGTAACGTAACTCGATGTGCTTTGTCCTGACATGAAATACTAGATTCTTGGTAAGATGTATAACACTCTGGCTATCACAATAAAAAGTTTCATTCCTCCTCTTCAGACCCAACTCTTCCAGGCACCCGGTTAACCAAATCATCTCCTTGCTCGCCTCTGTCACTGTGACATACTCTGCCTCAGTTGTAGACAATATCATAATCTTCTACAAATGTGAGACCCAGCTCACTGCTGTCGACCCTAATGTATGAACATACCCCATGGTGTTTCGTCTTGTATCATGATCACCGGCGAAATCTACATCCACGTATACTTATAGTACCAACTTTTTTCTCTCGAAACACAGTGACATATTTGTAGTCCCTCTAAGATATCACAATATCTATTTCACGGCCTCCTAATACTGCTTCTCTGAGTTTCTTGCAAACCTGCTCACAACTCCTACTGTATGAGTAATATCCGATCTCGTGCAAACCATTGTGTATATCAGACTACCAATAGCTGATGAATAAGGCACATTTCTCATGTGCTCCTTCTCTGTATTAGTCTTGGGCGATTGCTCACCAGATAATTTGAACTGACTTCCAAGAAGCGTGCTAACGACCTTAGCATTCTACATGTTGAATCTCTGAAGTACTTTCTTAATGTATTCAAACTGACTCAACTCCAGCATCTCCTCAGCCACATCCCGACTGATCCGTATCCTAAAAATCTGCTTCGCTGCACCTAGATCCTTCATGACAAACTCCTTTGCTAACTGTTTCTTCAGCTTGTTTATCTCCTGTAAACATGATCCTATAACTAACATGTCATTAATATACAGTAATAACACGATATAGCTAGACTCGAACCTCTTGAAGTAACAGCAATGATCTGAATTGTATCTGCCATAGCCATTGCTATGCATGAAGTTATCGGACTTCTTATACCGCTGTCTTGGGGCCTGTTTCAATCCGTATAAACTCTTCTTGAGCCTACACACCATCTCTTACTTTTCTTTCTCAATGAAGCTAACAAGTTACTTCATGTAGATTTTTTTATCCAAGTCACCATGAAGAAAGGCAGTCTTCACATCTAACTGTTCAAGGTAGAGATTTTTAGCAACTACTAAGCTCAACACCACCCTGATGGTTGTGAGCTTCACAACGGGGAAAAATATCTCCATATAATCCACTCCTTCCTGCTGTTGGAACCCCTTCACGACTAATCTGGCTTTGTATCTCTTCCTTCCATCACTCTCCTGCTTGACCCGATAGACTCACTTATTATGTAAGGCTTTCTTTTGTGCAGGTAGCTGGGCTAACTCCCATGTCTCGTTCGAGTGGAGAGAATCCATCTCTTCTTGCATTGCATGCTCCCACTGCTAAGACTCGCTCACTTGCATAGTCTCCTCATAGCATTATGGCTCTTCGCTATCTGTCAAAAGTAAGTAGTCTAGTGACGAGAGATACCTTGGATTCGGTTTGGGTACCCTGGATGACCTCCTAAGCTCCTCACCCTGGGTAGTCGATTATGAACCTGGAGTCTCTTCCGTTCTTCAGTCAGAATTGATATTGTCTTCCCCATCTGGAAGTTCCTCTAAATCCATGTACTCGGATGTGCCCGCATCTGTAGTGCTGCTCCTACTACTTTGGTCAGCATTGACATTGTCCCTGTCCTTGTATATCACTTTCTCATTGAATATGACATCTCGTCTCCTGATGATTTTCTTGTTCTTCTCATCCTAAAGATGATATCCGAACTTATCAATGTCGTACCAAATGAATGTACACTTCAGTGACTTAGCTTCCACCTTGTCTCTCCCATGATCATTGATGTGGACATATGCCACACAACCAAAGATTCTCAAGTTTGAGAGATTAACCTTCTTACCACTACAAACCTCTTCCGGAATCCTAAAGTTCAATGGAACTGAAAGCCCATGATTTATCAGGTACGCTGTTGTATGCACCGCGTCCGGCCAAAAAGTTTTTGGTAGACTTACATGCAGACGCATGCTCCTCGCACGCTCTGTCAGGGTTTTGTTCATTCTTTCTACTACGCCGTTCTGTTACGGTGTTCCTGGAGTAGTCCTCTCAAAACGAATCCCGTTTAGAGCATAAAACTTCTTGAACTCCTCCAGTTTATATTCTCTACCATTGTCTGATCACAGACACTTTACTTTCAGATTTGTCTCATTCTTCACCATGATTTTCCACTTCTAGAAGATGTGTAGGCTGTCTAAAAATCACAATAGATAGCTGATCCCCATCAAGTTTTAATAATGAGAGTTATAATTTTACGACTCCCATATCTCGATGATAAAAGTTACAATCAGATGACTTTCATATCAATAAATAAAAACTACAAATGGAGGACTTTTCACATAGATCGAGAAGAGTTATAAATCAACGACGCTTCCGACAACTGATGAAAACTCTATTCAGTGGTCTTCACAATCAACAAAGAAGTTACAAGTCATCTAGGCCCTTTTAAACGTGGAATTCATCTTCGCATTTTAATTCCTGAAACGCAAGCGACCCCCGCGTTTCCAAGCTTCAACAAGCAAATGCAAGCGACCGCCGTATTTCCAAGCTTCAACAAGCAAAACGCAAGCAGCCCTCATGTTTTTGATATTCGGTCAACACCCAACTCCGCGTTTTAATCCTAAGACGCGGAGTTAGGGTCCTGAATGCCAAATGGGGGTGTTTGACTCATTCAAACATGAGTCGAATGGTTTCAGAACCGTTTTTCCCAGATCTGAGGAAATCACGCCCACTTAGGAGCGGATTAAGGGGCAGTTACAACCCCTTATCCTCCTATAAAACCTCAACAAACTCAACAGAGTAGAGGTGAGATTTTTTTGACATAGGATCAAGCTTTTTCACAAAAGAAGTCGGATCTTTTTTATAACAACGGCACCAAGGCAGTTCAGCTCAGTTTGGTGAGATCATCTAGTGATCGGCTAAGGACGAATCTTGGAGGAGATTGGCATCTTCGACTTCAGCAACAAACAAGTCTACTTGGCTTATTAACCGATCATTCGATTTTTAACAACTCTTTTCATAGAGTTTCAACTCGTTCCGAGTTCTTAAACTCGTTAAGAGTTCTTAATTAAACTTGCCACGTAAGTTAATTGTTCCTGTGAGAAAAGACGATCGGATCGTCAACGGAGAACAAATTCGACGCGAGCATTCGAATGAAGCACTCCATCGCTATTGTGAAGAACCCAGAGTTAAACAAAGGGGAGAATCCAGATCATTCTCCTCTCTTTTGTAATTAGAATTTAAATTGTAATTATGATCGAGAGAATACAAATCAATTTTCTTTCATTCTTTTACAAATTTTCCACCAAACAAAAAATAACGACTCCGCTGGGGACGAGCTTCTCTGATGAAGAAGTGGTGGCGTAATCTGACGTCCACCTCATGGGAACCATTGTCGAAACTCTCATCATAGAGTTTGACCAAGCCAAGTATGAGGAAGCCCTTTCCTCCGGATCGCTTAGCCCCAAGGCTAGGCACAACATTCGCAAGATCTCCAAAGAGATCAAAACTATTGCTGAGATGCCAAAGAAAACCCTTTCCTTTGGCCAAGACTCATCGAACAACCCCTCCACCAAAGGAGTGGGCTCAGCCTCTATCGAACTCGTCCAGCGAGTTGAACGTTTCATGTCCACGTCAATACGACGTGTTACGGGTCATAAACGGCCTATGGAGGAGGCGGACTCTATAAACGCCGATGACGTTGCTGCCAAGGCTTTAAAACAAGCCAAAAAGAATGTCGCTTGAAGACGGAGAAGATCCATACAACGGGTGCATCTTCGAGAAAGTCGATCCCATGCCCAATGCGAGGATCGCGTTTCTGAGGTTCTGCCCGAACAATGCGTTTCCACTCCAGAACGCATGCTTCGTGGTAATGAACCCAATTATGAGCCTCGGGTGATATAGCTGAAACGTGATCCTCAGTGGCACGTTGTTCATCCAAAACGCGACCCTCAGAAAGGCGCTGCCAAAGATAAACGCATATCTTAAGAGTGCGTTCAAGCGAAATATGACCCTCAGGGGTCTATTTCACCAACCAAACGTAACCCTCAGGGGTGCATTCAACCAAAACATGACCCTCAGGGGTCTGTTTCACCAACCAAACATAACCCTCAGGGGTGCGTCCAACCAAAACACAACCCTCAGTGGTCTGTTTTATCATTTAAACACAAGTCTCAGCCTAATGTTTACGAATCTAAATGCGACCCTCGCATTTCTTCTCAAGAACGAGACGTGGTCCGCCAAGTTCAAAAAGGTCAACATGGATTTAAAATCCATGTTCGACAAGAACCAATCTTACCCACTCAATAGCAGGGGGTTCCATCTCCGTCTTCATGCTTGGTGAAAAGCTCCTCTCAAGTGTCGGATTTACGGGAATTGTTGTCGAGAAGAAGACTAACACCCAAGCAGCTCATTCCTGCCAATGTGAGCGGCTTATTTCTGCAGTCCTCTCGGAATGCCACTGTGGCTCATTTGCACCTCGACAATCAGTGTTCAACAGATTGACGAACATCGTTAGACCTACCAAGCGACAATGACATCACAAGAAGAAGAGTTCTGAAGTTGAATACCCTGAAGTCACTATCAATGTGATTGGCAGAGGGAAAGCCTCGGCTCCCGGCTCTGATGAATCGGAGAGAAGTCATTCCCCGACTGTTCGGAAAATCTGTGATGAATTCGAGGGAATATATCGGCATACTTGGACCAGGACATGAGCCATCCACTTGGTTAATTATCAAAAGTTAGCTAAGGGGATTACTTCAGATGACGAACATTCAGCAATTGCTGATTCTCAGTCATCAAGCTCCGTCATAGCACGAGAAGCTCCTGCTTACATGATTAGAGGCCCCAAAGACTTAGCAAAGAGGGTTGACGAATATCATATCATGCTCCAGGCTCAGCAAAAGACCCTTCTTCAGATGAAGGATATGTTAGCCCAGCTCCTTGCAGAAAAAGGCCAAAAGCTTAAATCTTCCCAGAATCCTCTTCTGAAAACACACGAGAATTCAGACCGTGAAGCTCACAACCTAGAATCCTCTTCTGAAAACAAAAAGGAGATGGAAAGAGAGCTACATCCTCAGTCATCTAAAGTGGATGAGCTAGAAACCCGCCTCAACGCAATCGCCAACAAAAGCGAACTTCGTGTGGAAGGAGTGGTATAGTCGTATCCTGCTGAATGGGACACAGCTCCTTATCCACCAAAATTTAAGGCTCCAACCTTGTAGCCCTTTGATGGCACAGGATCACCGAACCAACACATCTACTATTTTAAGTCACAGACAGGAGATGTGGTAGCAAACAACGCCATTCTAACCCGTTTGTTCATAGGCACCCTTAAGGGTGTTGCTTTCGAGTGGTTCATAAAGCTGCCTGCTGGATCTATTCAAAAATGAGAAGATCTAGAAAGGCTCTTCTTGGCCAGGTTCTTCGAAGATGATACAGAAGTCTCAGTCCCAACTCTCCTCGCTACCAAGCAGAGAAAAGAAGAGTCCATCAAGACTTATGTTAAGAGATTCCACAGTATGACATTACGATGCCCGTCAGGTATGACCCAATCGACCTTGGTTGAAACTTACAGGCACAATTTGCAGACCTAACTCCTTGCTCACTGGGGGTAGAGGAATGTCACTCCTAGAGACAACTGGTTTCGCAAGGAGAACAATCTGAAGAAATCGTTGCTCGGGTCAAGGCTAAAGAAGTTATTCAACCTAAGCCACAACAACAACGCAACCAGAACAATGCTCCACGCTCTAAGGGAAAGGAGACTTTGGCTGCCGACACCAACATGCGTACACCACATGTGAAGCAAGGCAAAGCACCGAACCAACAAAGAGCGCCCAAGTAATACTCGTTCAAAGAAGAGCATGTGGACACCCTGTTCTAACTACTTCGGAAGAACAACAAACTGCAACTCCCTGAGATCAGAAAACCAGATGAAGCAGGAAAGGTGGATGATCCCAATTACTATCGTTATCATAGGTTCTTGGGACATCCTACCAGAAAATGCTATGTCTTCAAAGACATTTTACAAAATCTGGTGAATGCTAGCGTGCTCACACTGAAGCCCGAACAGAAGATCGTATCCACCAATTTGATAGCGGTCCAATTCGGTAATTTCCTCTAATAGCAGCTGTAGACGATGTTATCCCCATCCACATAGGGGAGATGCACATGAAAAATACTGACTTACACAGTCAGAAAGGTAGGAGGTTGGTACCCCTCACTACCCCAAAAAGGGAGATCATGTGGGTCCATCCTGATCTGGCCAACAGTGGACTAACACCTCGTCCAAAAAGAAAAGAGGCAAGGCTAAGTCATCCAATATGATTAGACCCTCCGTAAATGGGAATGATGATCATCTCAAACCTCTCACCGACTCAGAGGAAAAAAGGATTGTCCTTGCAGCATATCCAGGAGGCAATCCTGGCACCCCGTCAGGAAAAGCTTACCTGAAGGACTACGATCAGAATGCTCAAGAAGTGGAAGAACAACACCAACACACTGGGGGTTCTGTACCTCAAAAGTCAATCAACAACGGGAAACAGAAGGAGACCCGGTACAATAAGAACCTTCTTCAAGAAGTTGGAGAATCTAGCACTCCTTTCTGATTCAATGTATTGGCTAACATACCGGCCAGAATTACTCTGTATGAGCTCCTGAGGCTGTCTAAAACCACAAAGGAAGCTCTGATTGAAGCTTTAACAAACACAGAAAGCTTTATCACGCAGATTACTCAGACTCCTAAAGCTTCTGAAGCCTAATCTTGCCTGCAATGTCTACAAGCATTAAGAAGTCTACCATGCATATCGTTCACTCAGGACGATATGCAGGTGAAGCAAAAGCATGATAGACCTTTGTACTACACAGGGTATATTGGGTCCTCGGAAATCAGTCGTGTTCAAGTTGACCCGGGCTCAGCACTCAGCATTATGCCTTACAGGGTCATGCAGGTCTTAGGGATTCCCATATATCGGTTGAACACTACTCAGGCTACCATCTTCGGTTTCAACGCCAACAGTACTTGACCCCTAGGGAAGATTAAGCTTAGGTATCAAATCGGAGATCTCAAGTCTGAGGTGACTTGTTACATTATAGATGCTGACACGTCCTATAATTTATTATTAGGACGACCATGGATTCACGCAAACCGTATTGTCTCATCTACCCTACATCAGGTTATGAAGTATGCTAATGACGAGGGGGAAGTCCAAACCCTGATTGCAGAAAAGTACCCTTTCAGAGGGGTGGAGAACTTCCACACAGATTTAGTCTTCTACTCAGAATCACAGGAGAAAGAAGATGTTGATAGTGGCAATAAAGCCGACATTGAGCCAGACATTAAAGAAGATTGTCCATGGGAGTTGAATTTAAATATAATGGGTCAAGTCAAGAATAATAATAATATACCGAATGAGGGAGAGTGGTGCATTAATGAAGACTTTATTTTGGCGTACTTGTCTGATGAATCCTCTACAAATGAACAAATAGAGAATGATATTAATGCAGGTATCGACCCATGGCACACATTGTGTGCAGAGGCATCACTCACATTACCAATTAAGCTATCCTTCGCTTCAGATGAAGAAGTAGAGGATGCGCAGAAGGCTTTCTTTAAAGTTCCATCCAAAAGGAAAGGGCAGAAGCCGATCTATTTCGGTAAAGTTAAACATGAATTACTCAAACAAGGAAGTTCAGAGGAACATAATAGAATTCCTCAAATCCATTACCATGAGCCCAATTCTATACATCTGATGAAACGAATGGGATATAACTTTAATGAAAAACGGGGTTTAAACTTCGGGAAAGGAAGACGAACACCGATTCGAATGTCTCTCACCCCCGAAGGAAAACCTCCGGATTATTATCAAAAAACTGGAAGAGGTGCGGGTTATGTCATAACTCCTTCCATCTTAGAAAATGAAACTGACAACTGTCTGTGTCAGGATCATTCATCTGGAACATCATCGTGGGAATCCGATGTTAGCTCGGACCTTTCTTTAGAAGCTTGACCGTGAACATGGTTACAACTAGTCACTCGGACAAAGATGGAGAGAGCGATGAAGAGTTAATTGAATCAACCAATGACCCTTGGATCAAACGCCTTAAAATCTTGTGGGATATGTGTTTCGAACAGCGTGAGCCACTTACTGAAGATAAAGTGATCCAGGTCAACATGGGAAATGAATCCGACCCTAAACCAATCTTCATAAGTGAAAGCCTATCACCATCCGAGAAAGAGGACCTTATATCTCTCATCCGAGTATATATAGATGTCTTCGATTGGAATTATGAAGATATGCCTGGTCTTGACCCAAAAATAGCCATGCATCGTCTCAACATTGATCTGGATGTAAAACCCATTAAACAACAACAACGCCGGTTTCTTCCAGAGATCATGGAAGCAATTGAGTCAAAGGTTAGAAAGTATAGACGGTAAAAATTACCGCGGCGGACTAGCAAACAAATTCGCCCATAAATCGAGACTATCCACGTAGATGAAGAATGGAGTGTAGCCATGAGATGGATTCGATGGCACACCTAGGCCCCCACACACCAAGTCGCATGGAAGTGGATCCGCCCTCATAAGCCAGATCCGCTCGCAGATGTTCAAATCCGCCCTCATGAGCCAAGGCCGCTCACAGGGGTGCAAATTCGCCTCCATCTGTTCGCAGGGGCTCAAATCCGCCCCCATATACCAAACCCACCCACAGAGGGCCACGTCTACCTATGTAAGCCAAAAGCCGGATTTTCAGGGACAAGCCTTCCTTATTTCCCGCGATGTGTGGGGAGGGAGCGCAGTGCTCCAGATTCGTCAGACGGCCGCCCGCAATTCAAGCGAGCAAGACAGGCGCCAGACCGGCCTACACCGTCATAAATGCAGGTCATCTCACCCATCAGAATGGAAAACTAAAGCCGTCGGCGCGCCGCAAGCTATCTGTAGCTCACTCAGACATGCGACGTCCATTCTCCAACCTCTGCCAAGACACAGGGAGAAGAGAGAAGGCACAGGACCCCAGGACAGTCAAATGGCCTCTCGGTGGCTCACAGCACAGGTAAGCAGACAACTGTCAGATCGGCCTGTACCCTCATAAATGCTGCTTACCTCACTCGTCCAAACCGAGAGCAAGAGCCGTCGGCGCCCGCTGAGTTGGTCAGATCCACTCAAGCATCTGGCGACCGCTGTCACGGGTACGAGGAGGGGCTTTCCCACTCCTACACGACGCGACGCAACACGCGGCTCACCGAATGACCGCTGGCAACACAGATAAACAGCAGAATGTCTCTGAACAATGTATGGACACATCCCATAATCCCAGGGACAGCCGAATTGTATCTCTCCTGTTAAAAGGCTTCTTTCAGCAACTTGGAAAAGGGATCAATCGATTGATCAATCAAGAAAGGAAGAAGCTTTCTGCATACCCTTGCATTACAGCGCCATCTCCTAGCTCCGAGCCCCGATCGTCGGCGAGCCAGAAGAGACAAACTCCCTCACCTTGAGCTTCTACTGAGTACTGAAGCTCTCCAACAACCTCGGTCGAACCGTCCAAGGGAAGCAGACTCGGCACGAGCACCGAGCGAAGCATACTGTAGCTACCTTAAAGTCCCCATGATTAAACAAAGAGGGCCTTCCCTCTGCTTCTGTTGTAATTCAGATTGATTTAGTTTGTAATAATCTTTCTTATAAATACAAACAAAATCCCCCATTCCTGAGAAAATCAGAAATTTACACCTACAGAAGATGGCGACCACATTGGGAGGAGCTGTTTCTTCAAACGAAATAGTGGTAGCTCAGTTCGACGAGGTTGTTGTTGGGACGACGGTGGAGTCCCTAGAGATCGAGTTTGACGAGGCCAAGTACGAAGAGTACTTGTCTTCCTCCTCTTCCGGTGGCGAAGCGTCCCGCAAGCGTCACAGAGTCGTGCGCAGGAGCCGACCTCAGACGGTCAAAGCTCCCACGCCAGAAGGCTCTACCCAAGTCTCGACGGGGAAACCCACCCCAAACACTCTCGAGGCCAAGTCCCAGATCGAGAATGTGGAGGGAGGGTCTACTAGATGGGTCGCCAAACGACCCTCGGTAACACCCGTCACCAAGGAGGCATCGGTTCGCTCCAGCACAAGCCACGCTGCCACAGCCCGCGTAGATGCTCTCCCCGCCGGAAGAGCTAGCCAACAGCGACGGCAGGCGTTTGACGGACAAGAACCCTAAACCTCCGCTTCACACAACGGCCTGAACTACCATACAGGCCCAAGAAGCGAGAAACGAGAAAACAACTCGCCCAAAATCGGGAGGCCCTCCAAATCAGGAACGCCAACCAAGAAGGATGGGGCCACCCGCTTAGGTGGACTTCGCTTTTCAGGTCACATCCCTGATGCGAATAAACCACCCCAAGCGAATGGACCCATCAGAATAGGTGAGTCTTCAAAGGCTGGCGAGCCTCGCCATAATCCTTTGGCGGATAAATGCAAAGACAAGGAAGTAGGCGACACTTCGCGAGCCCACTCGCTCAAACGAAGGGTCGAAACTCGCCTACGTGCTGGAGTTCGCCCAAACGTGAAAACTCGCCCGTCAAAGCGAGATCGCCTAACTCCAACACCACATCACTCCACCCAGCGTGTGCCAGAGAGTACATCCAAAGATCTCTCATGTACGCACCCAAACGATCCTTCTGATACTAGGGGTTGTCATCAACCACTCACAGGAGATCTCCGAGAATACCTGACTCGCAAGCGTACTATACATGAGGCGAGTCCTCAGTGTTATTGCGAAAGGCTCATTCACACGGTGATCGCCGACTGCCAATGCTTAGGAACGGTGAAACCTTTAGTGTTTGAGAGACTTTCTCAGCAAACCTCACAGCGGAGGACCTCCCGTCGAAAGCGTCGTTGTTTTCGTCAAAAGTTGTTTTCGCTGTGGAATTCATTATACTTCGGTCGATTACAACAAATTCAAAAGAGACAGTCTTTTTATAAGACCTCTTTTACACAACAAATAGAAAATTACAACTCTTGAGAAAATAAACGCAGGATCGTTGTTTGGATCGCTGCTTGTGTGGGATCTTTGCCTGTGCCGGGAGCGCTTTAGCTCGTGGACCACCGAATCACAGATCCTGATTGAATCGTGAAGGGTTTGGCTTAATGATTCTTCCTTCGTTTATCGAAGTTAGAATTTGAAACGATATCTTATCAAAGTAAGATAGTCGTTCTTCTTGAAATCAAGTCAAAGCCTGAATGTCAAGGGATGGCCAGAAGCTCTGGAACTCTGCTCAGTCTGCTCCAAAGTACTCAAAAATGATCAGCCCCCCCAAAGAAATCAACTCGGGGGTATTTATAGACCCCGGGGGAAAACTGTCTTTCGAGACAGTAAATTTGCTGTCTCGCCCGGCGAGACAGTAAAACACTGTCTCGGAACTTCTCAACTATCTGACAGTTTCTTGTAACTGCCTTTCCACGTTTTAAAACTCCGTTATTCTGGCAGTTGTCAACGTGATTCTCGCCCATGATGCTTCCCACGTTCCTGAACAGTTGGTGGCCACGTGTCGGTGGTTTATCCAACTGTTTCTGAGCTTTTAAACATTGTCTCGTAGATGAGACAGTAAAGTCTGTCTTGCCAGGCGAGACAGCAAAGTCTGTCTCGCACGGCGAGACAGGAAAGTCTGTCTCGCACGGTGAGACAGCAAAGCCTGTCTCACACGGCGAGACAGCAAAGCCTGTCTCGCGGGCGAGACAGCAAAATCTGTCTCGCGTGCAAGACTTGTGTTCTTTTGACTTTTTTTGGATGATTTCCTCTTGAGCTGTATTTGGATATCCTTCAGCATTTTTGACGCCTACAGTCGTCACTAAAAAAGACACGCTGCCGACGACCTAGAACTCCCATCCGCCACAGTCAACATCACGGACAGGGGTAAGGGGGTACTCTCCAATTCCCTAGATTCGGATTCCGTTCTAAGACCTAACCGCCGATTCGCCCAGCGCGGACAAGGCGGCATATACCAGCGAACCCGTAGTCACAGGGGGGAGTAAGCATTGGGTTTGATTACTCGACCCTGGTACCCTCCTCCCACGGCGAACACGAGGTTCATTCGGCGGCGGCCATGTTCCAGACCTCACACTCGGGTCAAGGCACGCCGGCGGGGGTACACATGACCGAGCTCACTCACGAGCAGACGATGGCTCAAAAGCTGGAAGAACAGCAGGCGACCATCGACTCTCTACGATAGATGATGGAGCAACTTCTGAACAAGAAGAAGAAGAAGAAAAGAGCCCAACGCCCCTTACCCCGGCGAACTGGGGATAGAGAGTGGGTACCACCCCACCGTCCTGCGACAAAAACAGAAAATAACAGTAATCTGCAATCCGATTACTCTTCCAAGACGTCGCTAGGGACGTCGCACATCGGGGATGGTGCTCGTGACAAGAGGTTCGATGAGTTCCAGGACCAGCTTAATGCGCTGAAGCTTCAGCAAAACATGAACAAGCTGGGGGTGGTTCGTCCCTACCCCATTGAGTGGGATACAGTCCCATACCCGACGAAGTTCAAGCCGATCAGCTTGGTGCAATTCGACGGTAAGGGCTCACCTTCCCAGCACATTTACTACTTCATGGCCCAGACTGAGTTCCTTATGGGGAATGACGCCATTCTTACGCGACTATTCATAGGTACCCTCAAAGGGGTAGCCTTTGAATGGTTCCGCAAGCTGGAGCCTGGCTCTATCAAATCATGGGCTGATGTCGAGAGACTCTTTTTGGCCCGCTTCTTCGACGACGATACGGAAGTATCGATGGCCACCCTCCTAGCCGAAAAACAACGAAAGTCGGAATCAGTCAACGATTTCGTAAAAAGATTTCGGAACCGATCAGTCCACTGCCGGGACCAAGTCTCCGAGTCGACACTGATCGAGATGTGTCGTAACAACCTATCAATCCACATCCTATCCAAAATAGGTGCAGTGGAAACCCAGACGTGGAAAGAGCTGTGCGTCAGGGTGAGCAGGTGGAGAACATGATCAAAAGGCTCGAGAACGAAGAACCACAGCCTAAGAAAGGAGCTACGGAACCAGCCGCGCCGAAGAACCCACCTCGAACAAGAGGAAAAGAGATTATGGCTGTTGACTCTGCCCCAGCGCCAAAGACTGCTCAGAGGCAGAAGCCTAGGCAATTTGAACAACGCCCCCCGCGGCAGTATGACTTCAAAGAAGACCAGGTGGTGGCGACGTTCGATACTCTGCTCAAGAGTGGTCGAATCAAACTGCCGGAGGCCACGAAGCCTGAGGAGGTAGACAAAACCAGTGACCTAACCTACTGTGCTTATCACAGGTTCCTTGGTCACCACACGACCAAATGCTACGTCCTCAAGGACAAGCTTCAGGCCCTCTACGATGCAAGGGTGTTGAAGAAGGAGAAGGTCCAAAAGCAAGTGACCACGAACATGATCACCTTAAGCTTTGGGACAAATCTCCCAGAGGTCCGAGCTCCGGCCGGGGTAGTTCCTATCCCCAAGGCGGTTTTGAAGATCACCAACGACGATCCTCACAACCAGCGGGAGAAGGGCTTGGTCCCGCAGACCCTACCATCGGGACAGATAATGTGGGTCCACCCAGACCTCCTCAACGATGAACAGTGGACTGTAAGGCCCTCGAAAGAGGCCAAGAGAAAACATTGCAATGTTGTCTCTGCCATTCCAGATAGAGACGGCGAAGTGATAACCGCCCTTACTGATTCCAAGGAGGATACCAATGTCTTCGCCACGAGGGCAGGAAAGGAATTCGCCAAAGAATACCCCACGAGGGCAGAGAACGCGACAAGACCTCCCGCGAGGCCAGCCGCAACAACCCCTCCTAATCCAGATGCACCCAGCTCAAGCCGTCAACCTTTCCGGTTCAACGTGCTCGCACAACTGAAAAACATTCCCGTGCGAATTACCATGTACGACCTCCTTAGACTATCCAGGTCTACACGGGAGGCCCTACAGGAGGCGTTGGCGGATTCAGAGGCATTCTCGACCCATTTCTCAAAAGAGACGGAGACGGAACAAGAATGTACGAATTGTTGCCAGGTCTCAGATAGACGAGTCCCGTGCATCAGCTTCACCCCTGAGGACATGCTCATCAAGAGCACGTCTCACGATCGACCTCTATACTTCACGGGATATGTCGGATCGGCGAAAGTGGATCAGATCCAAGTCGACCCGGGTTCTACGCTGAGCATCGTACCCCTGAAATTAATCAAGCACCTGGGGATACCGCCGAAGCGTTTATCCTCGACCACCACGATCATTTTCAGCTTTAACACCACGGGGACGCGGCCGCTGGGTAAAATCCGCCTGAAATGCCGCATAGGCGACATGAAGACGGAGGTGACCCGCTATGTCATCGACGCCGAGCCTTCCTACAACGTGCTCTTAGGACGCCCGTGGATCCATAGCAACCGAATAGTCCCATCCACCCTTCACCAGTGCCTGAAGTACGTCGACGATTATGAACGTGTGAAGACTGTAGTGGCCGACAGACAACCTTTCAAAGGCGTCGAGAATTACTTCATAGACTCTCTGCTGTATCAG
Organism: Asparagus kiusianus; assembly: GCA_022839385.1. NCBI lineage: Eukaryota > Viridiplantae > Streptophyta > Magnoliopsida > Asparagales > Asparagaceae > Asparagus > Asparagus kiusianus. The sequence goes on from BQKN01063717.1 coordinate 225,799, forward strand.
GACCCCGTCGAACCACCAGTTGAGGAGCTGGAAAGCGACAACGAGGTGGATAGCGAACCTGAGTACGGCGATAACCTAATACTAAACGACTTCGAGTCAATTGTAATCGGTTATGAGAGTCATCATGTAACCAACGCCGTTCAGGCGGGGAAGATTATCATGAATGAAAAGTCTGACTTTGCTTATGTGTCGTCTTGTTCTACGTCTGAGGATGATGAACCCAATGACTCGTGGACAAAACTCCACGGCGATCCCTCCCTGCACATGCCGGTATGCTCGTCGTACGTCGCGAGGAGGCGGCCGATTGACTCATCGCGAGCCGTGTTTGTTGTGCCAGCCCAAGATAAATATCGAAAAGACATTATCTTCGGCCGGATCGACCAGCCCTTGCACACGCTCTGGGATGAGTCTGAAGGCGAAGACCCAGCGCCCCAGTTTTCGCAGTACAGTCGAATTGCGAAACGCATGATGAGCGATATGGGGTACAACCTCACTCGTTTGGAGGGCCTCAATTACGGCCGAGGACGCAAGACGGTCATCCAACCCGCTTACGTACCTAAGGGAAAACCCTCAAATTACTTCAACAGGACTAGGAGAGGCTTAGGCTACTCCTCCTCCTCGTCGGATTTGTGTTTCTACATCGACGACGATTCCGATTATGCATGTTCAGGGGATCAATCGTCAGTAACCTCGGCATGGGACTCGGATGTTAGCGTGAGGGATCTGTTCGAGGGCCTCACAGTCAACATGGCCACGATAGATCCCGTTGAGCTTGCGGAGGATGGACAACTTCCACTTTATGACGAGACATGGGATCGCCATGTTAACGCCCAGTGGAGCAGTCGCTTCGAGCAGCGGGAACCACCGACTGAAGACGAAATCCTCCAGGTGAACATGGGCACTGAGGCGAATCCCAAGCCCATATTCATCAGCGGCAGTCTGCCACCCCAAGAAAAAGAAGACCTCATCGCCCTCATATGGGAATACATTAACGTCTTCGCGTGGAATTACGAGGATATGCCTGGCTTGGATCCGCGGGTCGCTACGCATCGCCTCAACATCAGCTTAGACGCCAAACCAGTCAAATAACAGCAGAGACGCTTTCGCCCTCAGATCATGGAGGCGATTGAGGCTGAAGTGAAGAAGCTCATTGAATCCGGCTTCATCAGAGAGGAACAGCACCCTGACTGGGTGGCAAACATTGTTCCGATCTTGAAGAAAAATGGTAAAATCTGCATCTGCATTGACTTCAGGGACCTCAACGCCGCGTGCCCAAAGGACGAATTTCCCTTGCCCATCACGGATGTTATCATTGACAACACGTGCGGATTCAAGAGGATGTCCTTCATGGACGGTTTCTCAAGGTACAATCAGATCAAAATGCACCCCGAAGATGAGAAACACACTTCGTTCCGCACTCCCATGGGGGTGTACTGCTACACGGTCATGCCCTTTGGACTCAAGAATGCTGGTGCAACCTATCAACACGCCATGAGCACGATCTTTCGAGAGCACCTGCGAAAGACGATGGAATGCTATGTAGACAACCTGCTCGTGAAGAGTCGCCACAAAGGCGACCACCTCCAAGACTTGAGAACGATGTTCGAACTCATGAGGACTCATCAGCTCAAGATAAACCCCACGAAGTCATTTCTGGGGATGTCTAGTGGAAAATTCCTGGGCTTTGTCGTCACGACGAAAGGGATCCGGATCGATCCAGACAAGGTGCGAGCCATTCAAGAGCTTCAGCCGCCCCGAAATCTTAAAGAATTGAGAGGTCTTCAAGGACGATTGGCTTACATCCGAAGGTTCATTTCAAACCTTTCGGGCAAGTGCCAGCCGTTCTCCAAACTTATGAAGAAGGGCACTTCCTTCGTATGGGACGAGTCTTGCCAAAAGGCCTTCGAGGACATCAAGGTTTACCTTTCGAATCCGCCAGTCCTCGCTGTGCTAATCTCAGGGAGACCATTCCTCATCTATATCCGGGCCATGGAGCATTCTCTAGGTGCTCTCTTAGCACAAAATGATGAGGCGGGCCATGAGCAGGGCATCTATTACCTGAGTAGGACCCTGCAAGGGGCCGAACAGCGGTACCCGATGGTCGAAAAAGAATGTTTGGCACTGGTTTTCTCCGTCCAAAAGATGCGATATTACCTGGTCGGCCAAACAATCCATGTCATCTCCCGGATAAACCCTATTCGGGTCTTCATGACACAACCCGCCGTGTTGAACTGGTGCCTGGCTAGGTGGGCTCTCCTCCTCTCTCAGTATGATATCCACTCATGCCCCAAAAGTCCGTCAAGGGACAGGCCATCTGTGATCTCATGGCTAGTCATCCACTGGGGTCAAAGACCGACCTGTTCGAGGATTTGCCAGATGAACCGCCCGAAGCCAACGTAACTTCGTTACCAGAGTTGTGGCAGATGTTCTTCGACGGTGCGTCTCGCGCGGCCCCGGATGGCTCTATTGTTGCAGGAGTGGGGGTAGTCCTCACTTCTCCGCATAACCACGTGCTACCCCAAGCCTTCTCTCTGACAGAGCCGTGCACCAACAACGTGGTCGAGTACAATGCGTTACTCATCGGACTCGAGCTAGCGGAAGAGCTAGGGATAAAGCATCTCGAGGCTTACGACGATTCCCAACTTATCGTCAAACAGATGACTGGCGAATACGAAGTCAGGAACAATGACCTAGTCCCACTCCACAAGGCGGCTGTCCGACTAGTAGAATCATTTGAGAACTTCCGCATTGAGCACGTACTACGTTCCAAGAACACACATGCGGATGCCCTCTCTTCCCTGGCGGCCAACTTGGCTCATTCGGGATAACCCAATGGGTCGCAGTGGCAAGCAGAAAGCTCTTTCGACTGAAAGATGCCCCAGAAGCGAACGCCACCCATCAAGTTTCAGATCAGCCCGGTGCTGAGGATTGGCGCCTCCCGATCATCGATTACGTCCTATACGGCGTATTGCCCGAAGACGCAAGGGATCGGGAGTCTATTCGGAGACGCGCCGCGAGATTCTACTATGATTCGAACACCAAGACGTTATATCGAAGATCTTACGACGGCTTGTTGCTCCGATGCCTTTCAAAATCGGAGGCACAAGAGGCTCTGTGTGAGGCCCACAATGGCGTTTGTGGAGCTCACCAACCCGGACCCAAACTTTGGGATCGCCTGCGAAGGATAGGCTATTTCTGGCCTGGGATGGTTCACGACGCAGTCGTCTACGCGAAGCGTTGCCATGAGTGCCAAGTCCACACCAACTACATGCATCAGTCGCCAGAGGACCTACACCCGACAAAGGCCTCCTGGCCCTTCGAAGCATGGGGAATGGACATAGTTGGCCCAATATCCCCGCCGTCGGCGAGAGGTCATCGCTTCATCCTCACGATCACAGACTACTTCTCTAAGTGGGCCGAGGCCATCCCCTTGAGAGAAGTCAAGACTAATGACGTGATTAGATTCATCAAACACCATGTCATCCACCGATACGGCGTACCCCGACGTATCATTCATGACAATGGTACGCAATTTGTCAGCCATGCATTCACCAGGTTCTGCGATAGGTTCCGAATACAGAACCTCTCCTCTACGGCCTATAACCCATCGGCAAATGGCTTGGCCGAGGTCTTCAACAAAACAATCATCAAAATCTTGACCAAGTTGTAGGCTGTCTAAAAATCATAATAGATAGCTTATCCCCCATCAAACACCGATGATGGAAGTTACAATCTGACGACTTCCAGAAGGCTATAATTTGAAGACTTTCACGTAGATCGCTGAAGGTTACAATCTGATGACCTTCACGACAACTGATGAAAGCTCTTATCAACAGCCTTCACAATCAACATCGGGAGTTACAATCTGACAACTCTCATATTTTCGAGCAGCCAAGGTGAAGATCACTCAACAATGGTCTTTACAACGCTCTACAGAAGAGGTTACAAGCCAACCAACTTCTTCTAAAACGCGGAAGTCATCCCCGCATTACAATTCTGGAAGTGCACCCGACCTCAGCGTTTCCAAGCTACAACAAGACAAATGCGAACGACCTTCGCATTCTTGAGGTTCAACTAACACCCGACCTCAGCGTTTCCAAGCTGCAGCAAGGCAAACGCGAGCGACCCTCGCATTCTGGATGTTCAGCCAACACCCAACCTCGCGTCTCATTTCTAAGACGCGAGTTTAGGATCCTGAACGCCAACGTGGGCGTTTGACTCGTTCAAGCAAGAGCTGAACGGTTGCAGGAACCGTTTTCCCTTCACGATCTGAGGGATTTTCGCCCTACTTGGGAGCGGATTAAGGGGGCGGTTACACCCCTCTCAACCCCATTATGGAGAGAATTAAGGGGGCGGTTACACCCCTTAATTCCCTATAAATAGGGGTAAACTCAACTGAGTTCAGGTCCTTTCTTCCTTTTTGGGCTGGCTTTTGGAAACGAAGACTTGGCAGCAAAGGGGGATCCTTGGAGCATTTCTGGAGCTTGGGAGATCTGCAACGAGGAGCTTCTTCATCCTTGGCTTACAACCGATCTTCGGTTCAAAACAACTCTTTTACAGAGTTCTTCAAAACTCGTTCAGATTTATCAACTCGTCCAGAGTTCTAAAACTTGCCACACAAGTTCTCCACAACGTCAAATCGTGAGGAGAAGATATCGTTCTAGTGAATCAAAACGTCATATCGTCAACGGAGAGTGAACTCGACGCGAGCATTCGAGGGAGGCACTCCATCGCCACCGTGAAGAACCCAGTTTTAAATAAAGGAGAGAATCAAATTCGTTCTCTTCTCTTTTGTAATCAAGTTGTAATCGGAATTAAAGGAATTCAATTCAAGTTTCTTTTATTCTCTTCCTTGCAAATTTTCCTACATACAAAAGATGGCGACTCTGCTGGGGAAAAGCTTCTCTGACGAAGAAGTGGTGGCGCAATCCAACATTCATCTCACTGGAACGACCGTCGAAACTCTCGTGGTAGAGTTTGATCAAGCCAAGTTTGAGGAGGCTATCTCCTCCGGATCCCTTAGCCCTAAGGCTATGCGTAAGATCCACAAAGTTTCCAAGGAGACTAAAGCTCCAATTGTGACCGACTCATCAAAGGGTTGTCTCCCCTGGGGGTTGCACTGTTCATACAGTCCCCTCTCTGAAAGTCGATCCTCCAACCAATGCGAGTTTCGCGTTCGTGAGCCTAAACGCGACCCTGAGCCCAAACATGAGCTTCGCGAGAACCAGACTGAACGTGGCCCTCAATGGCGCGTTTTACAGCCGAAACGTGGACCTCGAGCCTTTGTTGAACGCGAACTTCAACTTCGCGTTTCCTAGTCAAACACGACCCTCGCGTCAACAATGAAGAACGCGACCCTCATGTCGCCAAACCAAAACGCGACCTTCGCGTTTCAAGTGCCAAAACGCGACCCTCGCGTTTCAAGTGCCAAACGCGACCCTCGCGTCTCAAGTGCCAAACGCGACCCTCGCGTCTCAATTGCCAAACGCGACCCTCGCGTCTCAACTGCCAAACGCCACCCTCGCGTCCCAAGTTCCAAATCCAATGCAGAACCTGGTGTATGCCGTGGAGCTTCGGGGCGCTGCCCCGAACCCCGCCGGGGGGTATACCATCCCCCCCGGACCCCCTGGCCAGGGGCGTGCCGCCCCCTGGACCCCCGGCTCGCTGACCGGGCAGCGAGACCCCCGAATAGTCTGCGTAGCGCGACTAGGTTGAGGGGCGGATATAAAAAGTTCATGGATTCAAAGCATCTCAACCAGGTCCATGTTCATCAAGAGCCAGTCCTGTCCAATCATGGACTGGGGGTTCCAATTGAAACCTCACAATCAGTGAGAAATTCTCGAGTCTTTACAACAGACTTGAGAGAGTTCATATTGAGAGAAAGACCGATGCAACAAGTCATTCGTTCATTCCAGTGTGAACGACTGATTCCTACGGTCCTCTCCGGATGTCAATGCTGCTCATATGCGGCCAAACAATTGGTGTTCGACCAATTTATGAACGTTGCTCTGCTCGACCAACGACGACGTTCTCGCAGGAAGAAGTCTCCAGAGACCGAATATCCTGGGGTCACTATCAATGTGATCAGCAGAGGGAAGACCTCGGGTCCTAGTTCTGATGACTCTGAGACAAGTCGTTCACCGACCGTCAGAAAAATCGCTAACGAGTTTGAAGGAATCTACCAACGTACTCGGACGCGAACAGGAGCCATTCCCTCTGTCAATTATCGGAAGTTAGCCAGAGGAACCAATTCTGATGATGAACACTCAGCCATTGCAGAGTCCCAATCATCAAGCTCTTTTGTTGAACATGAGAGCTCCGTTTATATGACGGGAAGCCATGAAGATCTCTCCAAGAGGCTTGATGAGCAAGAGGCCATGCTCAAATCTCAGCAGGAGGCCATCAATGAACTCCTGGCCCTGTTGACTCAACTCGTCGCAGACAAGGCCAAATCTCAGAAGACAGATTCGCCACTCAGGCAAGAATCTTCCCAAAGGGAAAGAACGTCTTCGTCCCAACCCCACACAAGCAAAGGGAAGGGAAAAATGGTTGATGATACGGCTTCTGACCAAGAAGCCCACAACCTAGAATCTTCCTCTGATGAAGGAAGAAAAGCTAAGAATGAGCAAAATCCTCAGTCGGCTAAAATCGAGGAATTGGAAGCTCACCTAAATGTTATCGCTAACAGAAATGAGCTCCAAGATGAGGGAGTTGTCAGACCTTATCCTGCCGAATAGGATGCGGCCCCTTATCCTCCAAAATTCGAGGTCCCGACACTACAAACTTTTGACGGCACGGGATCACCAAACCAACATATCTATCATTTCAAGTCACAGACTGGGAATGTGATATCAAACGATACCATTCTGGCTCGATTGTTCATTGGCACCCTCAAGGGAGTTGCCTTTGAATGGTTCAGGAAACTGCCTGCGGGATGTATCCAAAAGTGGGCAGATCTAGAGAGACTCTTCCTATCAAGATTCTTTGAAGAGGATACAGAAGTCTCCATCCATACTCTTCTCGCCACTAAGCAGAAGAAGAGGGAGTCCGTCAAAGCCTTCGTCAAGAGGTTCCGAACCATGGCTCTCCGGTGTTCGTCGGGTATGACACAGTCTACCTTAGTAGAGACCTGCCGACACAACCTGCAGACCAACATCCTAGCTCGAATGGGGGTTGCAGAATGCCGTTCCTGGAGACAACTGATCTCTCAAGGTGAACAGGCTCAAAAGATTATTGTCAGGATCAAAGCTGAAGAACAAAGTAGGCAGGATCAGCCCGAGTAATCGGACCAAGCCCAATCTTCTCCTGAGCAATCGGACCAAGCCCACTCTTCCCAGTCAGAATCGGAAGATACTACGGCCACTGAAGCTAATCCTCTTTAGTAGGATGTCAGGTCCAATAACTATCACGTTAACAACTACCTGTGATAGTCAAACTCGTTAGATAGTGGCCCATTAGGCGATGTGCCATGTCTAATCCTTTTCCCCCTACACTTGTTCAAGACTGGGGGTTGGTTTATTTGTAGTTCATTGGATTATGAATAATAAATTTTCTGAGTTGTCACGTACAATAAAATACCTCTGTCAACCATAAAATCTACCAAAACTGTTGTGTCCATCAACTTGTCAATCCGCTTCAATAGGATGGCAGGTCCACAAAACTATCATGTTAACATTTACCTCTGATAGTCCATTAACTTGTCAATCCGCTTCAATAGGATAGCAGGTCCACAAAACTATCACGTTAACATTTACCTCTGATAGTCAGTCAACTTGTCAATCCGCTTCAATAGGATGGCAGGTCCACTAAAACTATCACGTTAATGATCACCTCTGATAGTCTGTTTTCTCCAGATTCCCCCACCAATCCTCTTCGAGTGGGATGGCGGGTCTATCAAAACTATCACGTTAATGATTACCTCTGATAGTTCATTCCCTCCAAATTCTCTTGCCAATCCGCTTCAAAAGGATGGCAGGTCCACAAAACTATCACGTTAACACGTTACCTCTGATAGTCAAACTCATCAGATAATAGCCTACCTGGTGATGTGCCTCTATTCCGACTTCATGGATAGTGCCTCACTAGGTGATGTGCCTTGTCTACCTCTTTTTATTCCCCTGCCAAGCCTTAATCAAGACTGGGGGTTGGTTACTTAGAATCCATTAGATTAAGAGTAACGAATCTTTCATATCGTCGAGTTAACATTACACTTCTGACGATCATCACCCCCACAGAGTATGAATGCAGCTTGCATCACTCCTAATTTGTCACGTTAACAATACACCTCTGACAATCAACTTATCAATCATTGTCAATAGGATGATAGGTCCTCAAAATTGCTCAAATCGCAATCTTCCCCAGCAAGACACTAAGTCTTCAAAATCTTATTCAAATCACGAGCATCAAAACTCATCGCTTCTGATGATAAACTCACCTAGCAAGTCTCCCCAGCGAGACGTTAATTCCCAAAACCTTGTGCAAGTCACAAGTATACAAATCCTGTCACGTTAACAATATACCTCTGACAATCCACTTATCAATCCTCTTCAATAGGATGATAAGTCACCAAGTTGCTCCGATCGCAACATTCTCTTATCACGTTAACATCATACCTCTGACAATCCACTTATCAATCCTCTTCAATAGGATGATAAGTCCACCAAGTTGCTCCAATCGCAACACAAATCCTGTCACGTTAACACTAAACCTCTGATAATCAACTTATCAATCCTCTTCAATAGGATGATAAGTCCTCAAAGTTGCTCCAATCGCAATACAAATCCTATCACGTTAACACTAAACCTCTGACAATCAACTTATCAATCCTCTTCAATAGGATGATAAGTCCCCAAAGTTGCTCCAATCTCAACACATTCCTGTCAAGTTAATATCACACCTCTGACAAAATCCACTTATCAATCCTCGTCAATAGGATGATAAGTCCACAAAGTTGCTCTGATCGCAATAAATTTCTGACCAAATCAACTTATCGACTCTCTTTAATAGAGCGATAGGTCCATAAAATACTGTTAGGTTAACATTACACCTCTAACAGTCAACCCCCCCCCCAACGAACTTGTTAATCCTTTTTCAACAAGAATAGCAAGTTTTTATTATAAAATCCCCAATGGATTAAATATTTTCTGGAATTATCCCAGTGATAATAAAGAAAATTTCAGAATTTCACTCTAAGTAAAAATTCACGCCAAGTTAATACTACACCTCTGGCACTTCTAATTTTCTTTCAGTGTTTCGAATAACACAGGAAGAAACAGTGACAAAGTCTACGTAGTCAATATCGTAGCCAGCGATTATCATTAAATTAATAATCTCTGAATCCATACCTTGCATGTATGGGGAATTTTATCCCGAATCCTAAGAAGGGATAAGTCAATGCCTAATACGCGTTGCCGGTGAGTCTTTGACCGTAAAAAGGACAAAAGTCTACGTATTCAACATCGTAGCGGGTTGTTATTAATAACACCAGAATCCATGCCTTACACGCATGGGGGACTTTATCTCGATCCCTAATTAGAGATAAGTCTACGCCTAACACGCGTTGCCGGTTAGTCTTTTGCCGCGAAAAAGACACCAAAATTTGTGCCTTACACGCGTGGGGAACTTTATCCCAAATCCTAAGTAGGGATAAGTCTACGCCTAACACGCGTCGCCGGTTAGTCTTTTTTCGTAAAAATGACAAAGTCTATGTATTCAAAATCATAGCATAAAGTCTAAGAGAGTTCATTCTCTTAGTACAACGTTACATGTGGAACGGACTTAGACAATCCATATGCTAGCCTGACTCAAACGGTAGTCGGTAAAGGCTTATCAAATCCGTTGATGGCTGAGGGTTTGCCAAAAATCCTATGCATATTCGTAGGTCCATTAGCTTAATGGATGTGAGCTGAGACTTGCAACAGATAAGCGAAAGACAAGCCTGAAAGACTTAGTCAAAAATGCATGAAGGTCACAGCCGCGTTTCAAGTCAAAACGCCGATGTCAGACCCGCGTCGCAAAAAAACCACAACGCCAAGGTCACAGCCGCGTTTCAAGTCAAAACGCCGATGTCAGACCCGCGATGCAAAAACTGAACGCCGAGGTCACACCAGCGTTCCAAAATCAACATGTAAGGGTGAGACCCGCGTCTCAAGTTTAAAATGCAGGGCTCACCCTCGCATTCCAGAAGCAGGATTAGGGAACATACCTTCACACAGGTCCTACGTGGCAAATCCCTTCAACCAAGATACATTCGAAGCGAGTACAGAAAACGACTCCCTTATGACAAGGAATCAACAGCTCCAAGATCAGAGTTAGAATCCAAAGTATTCCGAAAATTCGTCCTAGTCAACCGCGAACTTTCAAAAACTTTGAAGGGGGTTCTGTAGGCTGTCTAAAAATCACAATAGATAGCTTATCCCCCATCAAACACCGATGATGGAAGTTACAATCTGACGACTTCCAGAAGGCTATAATTTGAAGACTTTCACGTAGATCGATGAAGGTTACAATCTGATGACCTTCACGACAACTGATGAAAGCTCTTATCAACAGCCTTCACAATCAACATCGGGAGTTACAATCTGACAACTCTCATATTTTCGAGCAGCCAAGGTGAAGATCACTCAACAATGGTCTTTACAACGCTCTACAGAAGAGGTTACAAGCCAACCAACTTCTTCTAAAACGCGGAAGTCATCCCCGCGTTACAATTCTGGAAGTGCACCCGACCTCAGCGTTTCCAAGCTACAACAAGACAAATGCGAACGACCTTCGCGTTCTTGAGGTTCAACTAACACCCGACCTCAGCGTTTCCAAGCTGCAGCAAGGCAAACACGAGCGACCCTCGCATTCTGGATGTTCAGGCAACACCCAACCTCGCGTCTCATTTCTAAGACGCGTGTTTAGGATCCTGAACGCCAACGTGGGCGTTTGACTCGTTCAAGCAAGAGCTGAACGGTTGCAGGAACCGTTTTCCCTTCACGATCTGAGGGATTTTCGCCCTACTTGGGAGCGGATTAAGGGGGCGGTTACACCCCTCTCAACCCCATTATGGAGAGAATTAAGGGGGCGGTTACACCCCTTAATTCCCTATAAATAGGGGTAAACTCAACTGAGTTCAGGTCCTTTCTTCCTTTTTGGGCTGGCTTTTGGAAACGAAGACTTGGCAGCAAAGGGGGATCCTTGGAGCATTTCTGGAGCTTGGGAGATCTGCAACGAGGAGCTTCTTCATCCTTGGCTTACAACCGATCTTCGGTTCAAAACAACTCTTTTACAGAGTTCTTCAAAACTCTTTCAGAGTTATCAACTCGTCCAGAGTTCTAAAACTTGTCACGCAAGTTCTCCACAACGTCAAATCGTGAGGAGAAGACATCGTTCTAGTGAATCAAAACGTCGGATCGTCAACGGAGAGCGAACTCGACGCGAGCATTCGAGGGAGGCACTCCATCGCCACCGTGAAGAACCCAGTTTTAAATAAAGGAGAGAATCAAATTCGTTCTCTTCTCTTTTGTAATCAAGTTGTAATCGGAATTAAAGGAATTCAATTCAAGTTTCTTTTATTCTCTTCCTTGCAAATTTTTCTACATACACAAGTTAACCTCAACCAGCAAACGCGACTGGAACGAAAAACTTGGCGAAAGCTTGTGGGCGTATCGCACAACGGTTCGCACACCGACTGGCCACACACCCTACTCGTTGGTATACGGCTGTGAAGCCGTATTGCCACTAGAAATTCAGATCCCGTCCCTCCGCGTCGCCTTGGCAACGGGAATGACGGTGGAAGACAACCACCAACAACGACTCGCCGAGCTCGAAGCGTTGGACGACAAACGGCTAGAGGCTCAACAACACATTGAGTTCTATCAAGCCCGAATGGCCAAAGCGTTCGACAAAAAAGTCAAGCGCAGAGCCTTCAAGGAGGGATAACTGGTACTCACCGTCCGCAGACCAATGATCATCACCTCTAAGAAGAAAGGCAAATTTCAATCTAAGTGGGAAGGGCCATTCGTAATAGAAACAGTCTATTCGAATGGAGCCTACCGCCTTGTCAAGCCGAACGGCGACAAGATCATGATGCCTATCAACGGCAAACACTTGAAGAAGTACTATCCTTAGTTCTTTTTCGCCAACTCCCACGAGTGCATGAGTCTAAACTGGTCCTCACCCCTCCAACTGGTACACGAAGTTAAACTGTCCCTACTTCATCCACTCTGGAGGAACATCTATACTGCATTCAATTCGCCTATCTTCTCCAATGAGATGACGGATCCACTTAAGTCGTTCAGATCACGACAAACACATTCAATCTGCCTATCTTCTCCAATGAGATGGCGGATCCACTTAAGTCGTTCATATCACGACAAACACATTCAATTCGCCTATCTTCTCCAATGAGATGGCGGATCCACCAAAGTCGCTCATATCGTGGCAGACCCAATTCAATTCGCCTATCTTCTCCAATGAGATGGCGGATCCACCAAAGTCGCTCATATCGCGGCAGACCCAATTCAATTCGCCAATCTTCCCTAATAAGATAGCGGATCCACTCTAATCGCTCACGTCACGGTAGGGGCGAAAGTCAATGCGCCAACCCTCCCCAACAGGACGGCGAATTCAACAATGTCGATCATATCGCGGCAAACAACTCAGTTATGTTAACTGTTACCTCTAACCGAGCTAACTTATCAGTCTCCCTCAACGAGATGGTAAGGCCCCATAGTTGCTCCGATCGCAACAAGGCTTCATCAGGTTAATGATTACCTCCGATGATCGGCACCGCTATTCTTACGAATCGCATAGCCTAAGTGATAACCTACCACGCGATGTGTTATTGATTTGGTCGATAGTCACACTCCCACGTCCCTGAACTATTCGACCTATTTCAGCTATCCTAATATTCTCTTAGGGTAACTGATGGGTAGCAGCCTACCACGCGATGGCTTCTACAATAATCGAGCATCATATTCCTACATCCCTGAATGATTTGATTATCACCTATGTCGCCGCCTACCCAGACGACAACAATTGGCGAGAGCGGCTCGGCAGACGGCCTGTCTACCGGTCCACCAAGCGACAGCTCGCCGAGTGGCGAGTCAAAGCTGGGTTCTTCAGTTGGCCGCATGAACAAGCGATTGTTCTTTGCTGCAGACCAAGTGTTACTCTCTTGATCTCATCAGAGCCACAACGTGAAAATCGGGGTTAACCCGATCCCACGCTGTGAACAACCGAGGGAAGGACAAGAACCTAAAACGACTAAGTCCAAAACAAGACAGCCGAATGCTCGCCAAGTTCAATTCAAATGCCAAACAGTGCGGGCAAAAGAAAGAAAACCGTGCATACGAAGCAAAATTAAGCAAAAAATTAAAGGTCATTACGGGCCAGGAGTCACATACACAAGTTTGCAAGTTATGATGCCTGTGGCATCAACTGAAATGACAAACAAAACAACAAAAAAAAGAGGAGCGAGGCAGGCCTCAGAGGAACTTCAGCAGGCTAAAAGAGAAAAGCTTGGCCTTGACCGCCGCACGATCCGCCTCCCGTCGGATCCTTGCCTTCTCCTTCTGGTTCTGCTGCCGCCTGACCAAGTCCGCCTTGCTGTCCTCTTCCTCCTGTCGAAGAAGCTGTAGCACCCTCTCCACCTCTCTGGCGGCCTCGCCGAGCCTCCTCGCCTCGTGCTCGCGCTCCCGCAGCTTCGCCTCGCCACGAAGAGAGCCGGCGTCCTCGAAGAAGGCCCTGTCCAGATAAGCGTCCATCCGGTCCAGAACCGCCCGGTGTCGCTTCCGCAGACGTCGGAGCTCAGTCTCTTTCGCCTAGATTTGCTTCGCCCGCTCTTCGCGCTCGAGCAGAAGGCGCAGAGAGAGGGGTAGGGGCACGTCAGAGGGATCCTCGTAGGCCAGCTCCTCGAGGCGGTACATCCACCCCTCAACCTGCTGGAGCTCCCACTCACATTGATGTGCGAGCGATATACCGCCCGCTCGCTGGATCTCCCTCAAGCCGGCTTCTACAATCGGAAGCGCGTCGAAGTATCGCTCGCCACCCGCGCCTACTGAAATGGCGATCCCCCGCACCAAATCCTCCAACCTTTGGAGGGGGACGAAGGCAGGATGAGCCACAGGGTCTGGGACCGAAGACCCCTAGGCCGAACCCACCGGAGAAGCGGGTGGAGCGTCAAAGACAGTGGCGGAGGAGTCGACCCCTTCAGAAGAGCTATGGTCAGAATCGGAGGCCATGAGAGGATAAGCTACGGCAGCGGTCTTTTGTCTAGCGAGTTTTTCTCGAAAAAGAGGGAACGTGACCGAAGAGATGGTGAGTACGGAAAATATAGCCAAAGACGCAACGATCAAGATCTCTTCCCTCGAGCAATCGAACGGCCCAGATGCCCTGCGGCGCTTCGAGTTCAACGCCATTCAAGGCCATGCTTCTCGAGACCCGAACCAACCGATCGGATGAAGCCCAAGAGGCGAGCCGTTCTGACGCTTCGCCATTAATGAAGCATTAACGCGCATTGACACGTCTTCAACGCCTTAACTGGCAAGCATTTGGGCCCGCTGAAAGACGCGTGGCACGAGATCTCGCCTACAACCTAATCTCACCCTTTCGAGAGTCCCGCCTGCATTCTAAACTCGCCAGCGCCTCCGACAACACCAGGGATTCGCCCACGGTTCGAATTCGCCGAAGGTTGGAGTTAACCTTCGTGTGAACTCGCCGACAGTTTAATACGGCTATCCTAACGAATTCACCACCATTTGGACCGACCCGTACTCAAGTTGAGTCTTTGCCCAAAGGGTGCCACCTGAAATCACTGATGGCCATGCCAAAAAAAACTGGAGAGTGATACATCCGAAGGAAGCATGAAAAAAAGAAAAACACAAACTTTCTCAGATGCTTCTAGACAGTACATTTGAACAAAGTTATGGTTTAATAACTAAGAAAATCATAATGTTACGGTCGAAGTGTAAAACACATTCCAGTTCTTCACCAAAACAAGGCGTTTACACAGAATCATGACTCCACAAGTCATGGCATAGTTTCAAAAGCAAGATAACAAACAAAGTGTCTTAAGCACAGAAACATGATGGAAATCTCAGTCAAATACGCTAAAAGTGAAAATCTCTTCTTTGGCCAATGCCACCCGTCTCGCGTGGTCTTCCCGAGCCTTGTCCTCAGCCGCTCTCCTGATTCGTTCCTTAGAGCTCGACCTGGCAGCAGCGTCTTTTTCCCGCAAGGCCAAGAGGCGCCTAGTTTCCGCCTCAGCTTTCTTGCGGACAGTGACGACATCAGATTGAAGCCCTTCCAACTTCGCCTCCGCATGTCCCAGTTCGGCTCGTAGGCGAGCTATCGTGCGATTAAGGTCAACGATTTCCTCCTCCGACGAGTGTTGTTGACCCACCCAGAAGTTGGCAATGGATTCCGAATTAGCAATTTCCTTAGAACGGACCTCCTGTTCCTGAGCCTCCCTACGCCTGATAAAAGCCAGGCAAGGCTCCATATAAACTTCCGGGCCTTCCCGTAGTAATGTCTCTAGCCCTATCATGCGCGACTCCAGAAGGCGGAGCTCTTGCATGCAACGGGTGGCGAGCCGATTTTCGCCCGATCGTCGAAAGTCAAGCATGCGATCCAAGAGAGATTGCCTGAAGCTGTCAAAGCTGCCCATGCCAAGATCAATGAGAGAAATCACCTGCCTCACGGCATTCTCAAACTCCTCGACGCGAGCCTGCCAAGACAAGGAACCAGCGGAAGCAGGCTCTTGACCTGGGGCAAGCATCGCAATGGGAGGGACCTCGAGGCAAGGTTCTGTTTCTGGCGGCGGGGCGGGACCGTGAGCAGGAGAAGCCTCCGGACTCTCGGGTTCGTCATTGGATATCAAGATAGGCTCAGCCTCATGGGCTGTGAAGCACAGCGATGGCATGAAAGGGGGAGTTAAGCAAGAAATACTACCCGTGCCTGAGCGAGGGTTGAGTTAAGGACATACCTTCGGCAGCAGCAGCTTCGGCAGCGCCCGAAGAAGAAACCTCCTTCCCCTTCTTCAAAGTAGCGCTCCTCGTCCTCGGTTCCATCTGGAAGATGCTAGGGAAATTTTGGATCTTCTCTGCAAAAGGGCGACGAGAAAACTTTGATTTTTCTTGACAAGAAGAAGGGTACTAAAATACCCCGACCCTAGGCAGTTATACGCGGCTCGATTGGACCTTTCAAGCCCAAACAGTTGAAGGGAAAGCCGAATATCCCGTATCCTATAGGAGCGGTTGAGATTCAGCAGTTCCTAGACATGATCTCTAACCAACGGCCCAGATCGGGCGCGAAGGACGAAGAGACCCATCGCACCACAATTAATGCGAGTCGGCGCACCCACGTCTCCGTAACCAACGTGCACGTGGGTGAACACACGACCCGCTAAAAACGGAGCCAACCCATAACCGAAATCACTGTTAATGTGACAACTGCGAATTCATCCTCAGACAAAATTCGCCTGTAGGTGAAATGAGTCTATTACCGAAATCTATCGAGGAAAGTGTCCCACGGCTAAACGCCGACTAGTGCACAGAAATATCTATGTTATATATAGTATGCACACAAGCAATAATCGCCAGAAACAAAGGGATAATTTCATTCACGAAAGGGAAGTCCTATTACAACGGAAAATTAAAGGCGAATTACAAATCTTTCAGCCGCCGTTCCGCCTCATGAACCTCAGCGGCATGGCGAAGCTCGAGCCTTCTCAAGACTTCTCGACGAAGATCTTCCTCTGTGCGCGAGATTAAGTCTTGAATGGTCTCTTTAACATCCTTGAGAGATCGGTCCTTCTCCTCAACAGAGTCAATGACCAGTTGCCGACGGGACTCAATACCCTCCAACTCCTTGGCCACCTGATCACGAGCCTTCTCTTGGACAGCTAGGGAAGCCTGTGCGTCAGCTATAACCTGTTTCAGCCTATCTATTTCGAAAGAGATTCGGGAGAACCGGTTATCTGCCGTCTCTTGCTCGCGGGCCACTCGAGCATCCTCAGCCCTGGCCTGCTCCAACTCGGCTGACAACTTTAACTCCAGCTACATACTCTCATTCAGGCGGCGATCACGCTCTGCCATAGCTACTCGAACTTCGCGGGAGGCGAGATCAACCAGATTGGAACTTCCCACGCGAAGAGCGAGCAGTTGCCGAACAGCCCCCTCCACTTCATTCAGACGCCGAAAGTAGGGCCTCGCCGCGGCAGCGCCAAGCCTCTTACGTAAAAAGGACGCGTCGTGTTCAAGATCCTCCTTGAATTCCTCGAAGGGGCAACTCTCCTCCAAGACCAGCCGGGTGTAGTGGGCCAAAGTATCTTCGAAGTTAGCCAGAGCTCGCGCCACCTACGTCTTTCGCCAGCATTCCAAGGGAGAGAGAGCGGCATCTTCGACCGAGGATGAAGTCACAATCGAGGTACTGGTGGTCATGATCGCAGAAGCAACGATTGGCGCCGCCAGAGCCGGAGCAACCGCTGGTGCCACCTGAGTGGCAGTGGCAGAGTCGCAGGTCACCACCGACAAGGAAGTGGCCATCAGCCTAATGGGGGTTCCCCCTTGAGCTAGAGACTCTTGCACCGAGCGCTCACCTCCGACCGGCGCTCCCTCGAAGGTGGAGGTTCCCCCTTGTTGACCCGCAGGGACCGATACTTCCTCTTCGCTCGATAGCGCCTCGTGAATTGAGGCGTCATCATCCGTCACAGATTCTCCTGAATGACCCTCCCAAGAGGGAGGATCCTCCTTGCCAGTAACTTCACGAGAGGGGCCAACTGCGGATACAAATAATAATAATAATAATAAATACCCCCTTGGCTTAGGAGGGTCAGCAACATCGAAACTCATGCTTACCTGAACCTCCTAGTTCTCCTTCGTCTTCACTCCCCTCCTCTTCATTAGAAGGGATGGGGATCGCTTTCTCGACTGCACCTTCACGGATTCAATATGAACAGTCAGAAAATACGAACCCGACTTCATACACAAGAGTACCGCACCAAAAGATTACCTCCTGGTACAGGTGCAGGAGTCGCTGAGACCCCCGCCTGTGACCCCACATCGGATGAAGGGAGCGTGTCCCTTCGAAATTGCCGAAGCCGCCTGCGGTGCGGCAGAAGGGGCAGGTTGAGCAGCTCCCGCCCTAGGGACAGTATCGTCCCGACCAGCCACCGCTCTAGTGGTCACCACAGTCTCTTCGCTACGGGCCCTCTTGGCCGCTTCCACGCTGGAACTCTCCGCCGCTTCTCGCTGCCGTTTCGAGAGCAACGAGCTGCTTGGAGATAGCAGAGGCACCCCCATCCGCCCAGCGATTGCGCTCCGGGCTTGCTCCAGACGTTCACCCGCTCGAGTCAACTCAATAGGCTCCCTACGCTCACCTTGGGGATCCAAGGGAAGACTAGGAGAGGGGGCTCGCGTCTCCGGCACCTCGGATTCGTCTGGACCCATGTCACCGCCTTCGGTGTCTCCAGTCGGGTCCTCGGACAACCACTCCTTAACGGTTTGATGGCCTCTCCGTCTCGAAGTATGTAGGGGTCTTCTAGGGATATGCCCCTGTTCCGCCAAACACGAGCCGCCAAACCAAAAGCCTTCGGGATCAGCACTGGCACCCCGATACCACCTGCAGTATAGGAGAGTGTGATGCAAATCACGATCCTTCGCAGGTAGTTCAAAGCGGGCATGGGTACCACCAGCGTGAGTCCAGAACCATCCCCGCGCTCTGTCCACCAACCCCCCTTCGAAGTGCAGATGGGGATTGGCATTCCCAACATACAGTTGGTCATACCCAAGCTGGCGAGCGAACCTGCAAGGGACATACGGCTCAAGATAGCACACGGAGCCCGTCCGTAGGAGGTGATACCCCGGCCGGATGTTCACCAACCAGCAAAAAGCGCCGCGCGAAAGAACCGTGTAATGATCCGCCGTCGGCACGTCTTTGAGGGACTCCCCGTATCCTCCTCCGCTGAAAAAGGGAAAGAAATGGCGGAAATTGTAGTGGACGAAATGGGAAAGCGTCTTCCGCGCGTCAGGAATGTCCTTACACTTCCAGGAACACCTCTCCAAGCGCTCGACGAACGGAATGAATTTATCTCCTTGAAGAGCCGCAGCGGCGCTCATCAAACACTCACAATGGAAAACGAACCATGCCATCAAATAAGTATACGGCAGCCCCACCCTAGGATTGGGGGTCCTGATAATCTCTCCTGCCCCCTCATCGATGGCCGATACACGGCAGAACTGGGCCGTCAGGGTGCGGAGCCCCCGGTGAATGCACGCTATCATCACCGACACCAAGGCGTAGGACTTCCCGTAGGCTAAGCAGACCGCGGGATACACGACCTCCACAGGAATCGCCTCAAAAGAGTGAGTGGGGACTACGCACCTCTTCAGTCATAACATGAGGTACCCCAAGAATAGAGCCTTCCCAGATATGGGGGACTTCGCCTGATGATGGAACGAGTGAAGGACCGTACCAGATTTAAATCTGCCCTCGTCATGTTTGAGAGTTATGGTGCTCCCCTCTTCGGCTGTTCTCGCCTCCACTTCAGATTGGTCGCATTCGCCCAACGGGAGAGCTGGCTTCCCCTTGACATCATTCCCGGGGTACAAATAGTCAGCCCAATTCTTGTGGCTGATGCCCAGGGTCCTCTTCTTCTTCCCCTTGTGATCCGATGCCCCTAAAGTGCTGAGGAAGATGTGGTAGTGGCAGAGTAACTCCCACAGAGTTTCAACCGCCAAGGGGGAATGATTCGAAAGCTGATCAATCTCGTCCTGGTCCGGGACATACTCTTCATAGGGGAAATCTCCCAGAGGCAGCCCCGACACATCATACATCTCATGAGGGGTAATGCCAAGCTCACCGTTGGGGGTGAAGAACGTGCCGCTTTCTGCACAGTACAGTTCTAGGATGCTGTGGAACTGGGAAGCGTTGATCCGCAAACCATGCCGAGTGGCTTGAATAGCCACATACAGCTCTGAATTCTTGAGGTCAGAATTCTCGGCCAGAACATAATCGGTGATCTTAGACCACCAAGTATCGCTACCAGGCGCCGAATATACCCACCCCGGAGCTCTGAAGTCCTTTGGAGGAAATTTCCCACCGACACGAAAGAAGCGATGGCGAAAAGTCTCCGCTACCGCCGTCGTCTCCCCTGCTGGCGGCTCATTGGACAGCAGGTGAGGACGCAGACCCGTCACGTGCTTACAAGAGCTCTCCACCCCATACCCAGCCGAAGAGCCCGTAAAGACGCCACAGGTGACCCCGTCCTGAGTTGGAGTCAAGTCCCAGTTCATCACACGAGGGACCGCGAGAGACCGCAGCTCGACGATCGAAAATCCTCTCGGCATACTAGGGAGATAATAATGAGTCCCTTCCACCGTACGGAACCACCTGCTCTCTTTGAGCAGCAGAACGGAAGGATCTATCGCTGCATCGCCGAACAGAAATTGAGGTTTCGGCAGCTCTGTCCTGACATCATCTGTCAGCACCGCATCGATCGTCAACTCGCGCAATGTCAGGTGATACCCGTCCGAGACCTTCTTCACCAAGCCATGAGGCTTATCAACAGTGAACGCGGGCACCGAAACCAGAGAGGGAAACCGAGGAGGTGCCGTATAACCCGCACCCCCGGTGTGGCCAACGGCCACACCCTCCGGGAAAGCCTCATCAGAAAAAGTTGCTGCGAAAAAGGAACAAGAAGTCAGTTAAGACAAAATCCACTGTAAAAGCGAAGTCGCCCATCGAACAGAGAAGAGCCGAGCTCGCCTGACAAAAGCAAAGTTCGCCCCTCCCCTCTTCTCGCTAAAAGATTAAGTTCGCCCGAGGGGACAGAAATCATCCTCTGAGGGCGAATAGGGCTAACTTAGCCCCAAATCAGGGAGACTACCAAGGGACGGCGGAATTTTAGAGGGATGAGCGATGCTCATTCCCCCAAACCCAACACCAGGAGGATTTCACAACTTACCTGAACGCGGCTCCGGCATGCGGAGGGGCATACTGGCGGAGAGACGATCAGAAAAGCGTCCGAGCCCTTTTCCCTTTGCAATACACTTCTTGGATCGTGGCGCCATTGAGAGACGAAACAGCACTCTATCCCCTTGAAAAAGTTTTCAAAATTTTTGAACACGGCAGCTCTCGAGGGGAGAAGAGGGCTCGTTTAAAAAGACCTAATCTCCCACATGGCCACGACCACCCTTGAAAGGCGAACCCCCCACGAACGTGAGACGTGGACACGATCGAGATCGATGGCCCAGATCATCCTTGGTACACCGAATGAACCAAGATTGGCGGTTGCATCCGACGGTTAGATTCGAAAACCACGGCCACGATCAGAACGAGGCGCGCGGAGTGGGCATCAAACTATCAAATCACGATAAAACCACGCCGCCTTGGCTGGAAGGGTACAAAGCACCACCAGCGGACACGTGGCTTGCTCACGCTAGGCCTACTTTCGCCCGGGGGAAAAGCCTCTTGAACGAAATCCGCAAGACGGTCGAAAATTTCACCATCAAAGCCCAGCTTCGCCTGCGTGACTCACCCACCCTTGGGAAACAGGTGATTCGCCCAACGTTACAAAATCGACAAAATGACTTTGTTTAGACCCACGCCCCAGGCGGCTAGGGATCAGAGTAGAAATCTTAGTATTAAGCCTAAGAGAAACCACTCGACAACTCATCATACTGAGGGGAATAGTATGGCTAGCCCGATTCAAACGGTAATCGGTAAAGGCAGATCAAATCCGTTGATAGCTGAGGGTTTGCTAAAAATCATAGGACACTTGATCCGCCCAAAATTTCTTTATTCAATGTATTCCAGACCACGCGTAAGCCGGCTTTGGTCTGAAAACTTTGAAGGGGGTCTTGTAGACGGTAAAAATTACCGCGGCGGACTAGCAAACAAATTCGCCCATAAATCGAGACTATCCACGTAGATGAAGAATGGAGTGTAGCCATGAGACGGATTCGACGGCATACCTAGGCCCCCACACACCAAGTCACATGGAAGTGGATCCGCCCTCATAAGCCAGATCAGCTCGCAGATGTTCAAATCCGCCCTCATGAGCCAAGGCCGCTCACAGGGGTGCGAATTCGCCTCCATCTATTCGCAGGGGCTCAAATCCGCCCCCATATACCAAACCCACCCACAGAGGGCTACGTCTACCTATGTAAGCCAAAAGCTGGATTTCCAGGGACAAGCCTTCCCTATTTCCCGCGATGTGTGGTGAGGGAGCACAGCGCTCCAGATTCGTCAGACGGCCGCCCGCAATTCAAGCGAGCAAGACAGGCGCTAGACCGGCCTGCACCGTCATAAATGCAGGTCATCTCACCTATCAGAATGGAAAACCGAAGCTGTCGGCGCGCCGCAAGCTATCTGTAGCTCACTCAGACATGTGACGTCCATTCTCCAACCTCTGCCAAGACACAGGGAGAGGAGAGAAGGCACAGGACCCCAGGACCGTCAAATGGCCTCTCGGTGGCTCACAGCGCAGGTGAGCAGACAGCTGTCAGATCGGCCTGCACCCTCATAAATGCTGCTTACCTCACTCGTCCAAACCGAGAGCAAGAGCCGTCGGCGCCCGCTGAGTTGGTCAGATCCACTCAAGCATCTGGCGACCGCTGTCACGGGTACGAGGAGGGGCTTTCCCACTCCTACGCGACGCGACGCAACACGCGGCTCACCGAATGACCGCTGGCAACACAGAGAAATAGCAGAATGTCTCTGAACAATGTATGGTCACATCCCATAATCCCAGGGACAGCCGAATTGTATCTCTCTTGTTAAAAGGCTTCTTTCAGCAACTTGGAAAAGGGATCGATCGATTGATCAATCAAGAGAGGAAGAAGCTTTCTGCATACCCTTACATTACAGCGCCATCTCCTAGCTCCGAGCCCCGATCACCGGCGAGCCAGAAGAGACAAACTCCCTCACCTTGAGCTTCTACTGAGTACTGAAGCTCTCCAACAACCTCGGTCGAACCGTCCAAGGGAAGCAGACTCGGCACGAGGACCGAGCGAAGCATCCTGTAGCTACCTTAAAGTCCCCACGATTAAACAAAGAGGGCCTTCCCTCTGCTTCTGTTGTAATTCAGATTAATTTAGTTTGTAATAAGCTTTCTTATAAATACAAAGAAAATCCCCCATTCCCGGGAAAATCAGAAATTTATACCTACAGAAAGCTTATAGACTCAGGCTTTGTTAGAGAGGAACAACATCCTGACTGGATAGCTAACATTATTCCAGTGCCCAAGAAAAACGGTAAGGTCCAGATATGTATTGATCTTCGTGACCTTAACACAGATTGTCCAAAAGACGAATTTCCACTCCCCATCACGGACGTCATGATCGACAACACCTACGAATATGAGAGGATGTCTTTCATGGATGGATTCTCTGAGTATAATCAGATCAAGTTGTATCCTAAAGACTAAAAATATACTATTTTTAGAACACCACTGGGGGTGTATTGTTATACAGTGATGCCCTTTGGATTGAAAAACACGGGTGCAACTTATCAACATGCAATGAACACAATCTTTTATGAACATCTACACAAAAAGATTGAATGTTATGTTGATGACATAGCAGTGAAAAGCCAACACAAAAGCGATCATCTCGAAGACTTGAAGACAATGTTCGACATCATGCGAACACATCAGCTGAAGATGAACCCGACAAAATCGTTCCTTGGAGTATCAAGCGGAAAATTCTTAGGATTTGTAGTTACATCCAAGGGAATTTCTCTTGATCCAGAGAAAGTTCATGCTATCCAAGATATGCCACCTCCGAAGAATCTCAAAGAACTCAGAGGTTTGCAAGGCAGACTGGCTTACATCTAGAGATTCATATCAAATCTCTCGGGACGATGACAACCCTTTTCTAAACTCATGAAGAAGGGAGTATCGTTCGTTTGGGATGAAGACTGCCAAAGAGCATTTGAGGAGATTAAGATATATCTCACTCAACCGCCGGTTCTTGTGTCCCCAATATGGGGCAAACCATTCCTGTTATATGTGAGAACTATAGACTATTTTCTGGGAGCTTTACTAGCCCAGAACAATGACCAAGGGCAAGAGCAAGCCATCTACTACTTAAGTAGGATCATGATGGGAGCCGAACAACGATAAAATCCGGTTAAAAAAGAATGTCTCGCTTAGGTATTCGCCGTCCAAAAGATGCGACATTATCTGGTTGGACAAACAATCCATGTCTTCTCTAAGGTAAATCCTCTGAGAGTTCTCATGACGAAACCATCCTTCCTAAATTGCCGACTGGCAAAATGGGCAATCCTCTTGTCACAATATAACATGCAATTCATGCCTCAAAAAGCAGACAAGGGTTAAGCGTTGGCAGACTTCTTAGCTGATTACCCGGTGCCAGGGACATCTAAGTTGCATGAAGAATTGCCCGAGGAAGTTGCCAAAACTTGCGTCATTCAAGAGGTTGTACAAGTGTGGAAATTATTCTTTAACGGTACATCCAGGGCAAACCCTCATGGAGCAATTACTATGGGAGTAGGGGTAGTATTCATCTCTCCAAACGATCACGTGATCCCAAGGGGATTCTTCCTGATCGAGCCCTGCACCAACAATGTAGCTGAGTATAACGTCCTACTATTAGGAATGCAATTTGCCGAAGAACTTAATGTTTGACATCTCGAGGCTTACGTTGACCCTCAGCTCATCGTAAATCAAGTCTGAGGAGAATACGAAATGCGTCATGAGGATCTGATCCCGTACTACTTCGCAGTTCTAAAGCAAGCTAAGAAGTTCGAAGGTTTCTTCATTAGATATATTCCACGAGCTCAGAATGTTTATGCAGACACCTTAGCTTCACTGGCAACTTCACTAGCATTGCCCCCAGGGACTGAAACAATGATACCTATCGTCGGACACGAATTATATTGTTCCAAGCTTCCTGTAGAAGAAATTTCAGATAAGACAACGTCAGAAGAAGTCTGCACAACCTCGATGGAGCTTGATTCCAGGGATTGGCGATTCCCATATATCGATTATGTCTTATATGGAATTTTGCCCGACAATTTTAAGGAAGCGGCTGCCATCAAATGAAAGGCCCTTCGATTCTATTATGATGCAATTTCTCAAACCCTGTATCGTAAGTCACACGATAGAGTTTTGCTTTGATGCCTTTCCAGAACGGAAGCAAGAGAGGCTCTCAAGGAGGCTCATGACGGAACGTACGGAGCTCATCAACCTGGAGCTAAGTTAGAAGATCGCCTCCGACGAATTGGCTATTATTGGCCAAAAATATTTTCGGACGCAGTTGATTACGCTAAATGTTGTCACGCGTGTCAAATACATGGTGACTTTATCCATCAAGCACTAGGGAACTTACATCCCACATCTGCATCTTGGCCGTTCGAGATGTGGGGTATGGATGTCGTGGGACCAATCTCTCCTCCGACTTCCAAGGAATATTGATTTATTTTGGCCATAACCGATTACTTCTCCAAATGGGCGGAAGCAATCCCGTTGAAAGAAGTCAAGACTTCGAATGTGGTTAAATTTATTAAACATCATGTCATTTACCGCTTTGGATTCCCGAGACGAATCGTTCACGACAACGGGACACAATTTGTTAGCTTCGGATTTTAGAGATTTTTTTATAAGTTTAGAATCCAAAGTGTTACATCTACGACATATTATCCACCAGCAAATGGCCTTGCAGAAGCTTTTAATAAGACCATTGTGAAGCTTCTAAAAAAATTTATTTCAAAGAACCGATACGATTGGGATGAAAGACTCGATGAATGTCTGTGGGCCTACCGCACAACGGCGAGGACACCCACAAAAGTTACGCCATTCTCCTTGGTATACGGTTGCAAAGCTGTGCTACCGTTAGAAATTCAGATCCCTTCCCTGAGAGTCGCTATCACAACTGGAATGACAGAGGAAGAAAAACATCAACTGCGCCTTTAGGAACTTGAAGTCTTAGATAACAAGCGATTTCAAGCTCAGCAGCAGATCGAGTTGTATCAAGCCCAGATTTCTAAAGCCTACAACAAAAAGGTTAAAGAACGGATATTTAAGAAAGGCGATTTGGTTTTAGCCGTCAAACGACCCATGGTGATGACACACAAAACCAAAGGGAAGTTCAATCCCAAATGGGAAGGACCATTCGTAATAGAATCAGTCTATTCGAATAGATCTTATCGCCTCATCAATCAAAAAGGAGATAGGCTCATGATACTAATTAACGAGAAGTTCCTTAAGAGATACTTCCCGCAAATTATGTAGCCCCCTCTCTTACTCTCAAGCTTCAGTCAAGTCAGGCTGGGGGTTGCCAAGTCAGAGTGTATTTTGAGAATAAATGTTTAATTTTCCTGTTTTGTATGTCGTCATGTTAACACTACACCTCTGACGATTGAAATTTTCTGAAATTATTCTAAGTAGTAATAAAGAGAATTTTGAGTTCATGCTCAGTTAACACTACACTCACGGTATTTCTAGTAGTTCTCATTGTCCTAAGTTAAACTTCAACACAGAGAGACGATGAAAAATAAAATGATATCATTTTCATTCAATGTTGTTAATTTGGTACAAAGTGATGATAATTGAAATGAAAATGATACAAAATTATTCCCTAACTAAAAGCAATTCGAAACTTAAGCATCAAGATTCATCAACTTAAGGGACTTCAGCCTGGACTTGAATGTAGAAGGTTTCTTTTTGTGAGCTGCTCGGACTCGTTCTTCAATCTCCTGTCTGAGTTCTGCTTCAACAGGCGCTGCAGCAGCAATCTCTTTTCGAATTCCCTTAGATGCGTGGAGTGTGCTGCAAAAATCCTTAAAAATGTTGTCACTTTGAAGCTGAAGCCTTTTTCTAACATCCGCATATTGAGCCAACTGGGCTTTCTTCTAGGCCAGCTCAGCCTCTAGTCGAACAATGGCTTCTTCAGTGATATTAATATCAGAAACAACACTATCCATATCAGTATATACCTGAGTATGCTGCTCCTTTAAGATCGTTATGTGAGCCTTTTTATTGGATAAATCCTTGCGAAGGATCTCTTGATGATGTATCTTCTAGATTGTAGCCAATGAGAGAGCCTGCTCCACTTCAGATTCCAGATTGGTATACTGTAGCTCCTTGAAAGCTGCCAACTCTGCTTCCACAAGGATAACACTCTCCTTACAATGTTCGGTCCATGACACATCACCTTTATCCCTGATTTTATCTAAACAGTTAGTCAAGATGGGTTCAAAATGCTTAAAGAAAGCACCCCCAAGACTGACAACATCAATAGTCATTTGTATCCAATATTCTAATTCCTCGATTAGTTTCCTCAGAGCTCTCGAATGTGGAGGAGGAGCAGTTGGATAGATCGGGCCCGTATACTTATTATGAGTAGATGGAGGAACAACCTCGGAAGGATGGTCTTCATGTATACCCTGATCCTGGATGAGAGGAGGAGAAACAGACTCTAAACCCTCAATGGGCAATATCTCATCGGCTCCCACCTCCTCAGGAATAGAAGGGATCGATTGAAGCATTTCGTCCTCCCTATCAGCCAAGTGCACAACATGTGCATATTTCATCGCGTCCCCCATCAACTTGGCCCTCTTGGAGTTTTTGGCGACAATGGGTTTTCTCTTGTGAATTCTCCTATCATATTCACCTTCCTCTTCAGCAGTAAGAGCCTTTTTCCCTGATGATCTTAAAGAGCGAGGTTCAAAAGTGGGCGCTTCCTCAGGAACTTTCTCAGTCGCCTTTTCTTTAGGAGGATCAGCAATTAATGATCCATCTTCAGTCCCCATAGGAACCTCTTCTTCAGAAGGTTCAATGGTGGGCAACTCCTTTTGGGCTTGAACAGCTCCGACCGCTCCTCGCTCACAGGATAGATACTCCTCTATTCCCAGTAAATGAGTCTTGGTGGAACCGCTTCTCGGTTTGTATAATTCCCGAATCTCGCTTATGCGTGAAGTATAGATATTGTATTCTGGGATTTGAGAAGCCTCATTAAACCAATCACAGAAGTCCGTAACGATGGAACAACCAGGCGATGAGTTGGGTAAGGTGAAGTATCCATGAGTCCCTCCTGCAAAAAAGAAGTACCACGCGCGGGCCCATTCATACAAATTCCCAATTTAGGCCAATGCTGGGTTAGGACTACTAACGTAAAGTTGGTCATATCCAAACTGCCTGGAAAATCAAGAAGACATGTAAGGTTCAATGATGCACTTCTCCCTCAAGCGATAGAGCAGATAGCCTAATCTGATCATGAGAAGCCATCTGAAGGTGCCTTCTTCTAAAGAGGACGAGCCCTCGAAAAGCACGTCTGTAAAGCTGGTACTCTCCGCATCAGCTCCATCAAAGTTAAGAGTGCAGCAGAAGATTCTATACTTGTCTTCCTGAGATAAAAGCAGCTGAGCACTGACTATATAGGTATTAGTCCATGTGGCCGACTCCAATTCTTGTACAAAAGGAATATGAGATTCTTTTTCTTCCGTAACCCCCGTCATCAACGAAGGACAATGCAACACGAACCAGGCCATCAAGTATGTATACGGCACCGGTACACGTGGTTGGGGAGTTTTCCAAGCCTTCCTCCCAGTAATCTTAGTTCCCTGGGCGCCGACAAGTTCAGAGGTCAACGTTCGTAAGCCACTCTGCACACAGCTTACCATAGCAGTGAGGAGGCTCACTGGCCTCCCATGAGCTAATAAAACAGCTGGGTATACAACCTCAGCTAATATCACCTCGACTGGCTTCGATGGTACTACGCATCATTTTAACCAAATCATGAGGAAGCCAGCGAGAAGAGCCACGTCAGAAATAGGAGTTATGGCCTGGTAGTGAAAACTTTCAAATTTGACACCAGTCTCAAACCCATCTTCCATGTGCTCAGTCTTGTAAGCAGCGTTAGAAGCCTTAATTCGGGCTTTAGCGCCTTTAAGAGAAATGGCAGCCAGTCGGGTCACGGTCTCATCTTTCTGACCTAAGTTTTGAAAAAGATAGTCCCCCCATGCAGTATGCATAAGACCCCCTCCGTGCATCCTAACAACCTGAGCACATATGTAAAAGTGGCACATCAGCTCCCAAAAGTTAGCGTAAACTTCTGGGTATGCCACTCTTAAAATGGATGATACGAGTTACCGTACGAGCACCTTTGATCACGAAATTATCAAAGGTGGGTTGAGAAGAGGATGACAGAAACACAAACACAATTCAGTATATGGCGAAGGAAATTACCTTCTCTAGATTATGAGTATGAAAAGATTACAATCCTTCTCTCACAATCTCACTAGAATTAAGAACAAACTCTTAATTCTCACTAAACCCTAATCCCTCTCTCTGAGATCTAATTAGAATACAATCTCTGATTCCAATCTCAGTAATCAATCCTAGAAAAGTCATGTTTCTATTTATATAAAATAGAAATCCTAAATAGTGCAGGAAAATAAGCCCAGGCCCAAAATCCATCTCGCGGTTGACCGCAGAGCCCATCGCGGTCGATCGCGATCAACACCCAAGACTGAAAATCCATTATAGGGTTTTAGCGGTCGACCGCCGAACCCATCGCGGTCGACCGTGACCAACGACAGAGAGCAATTTTGCCTACAGGGTTTTGGCGGTCGACCGTTGAACCCATCACAGTCGACCGTGAAATAGTTCAACCAGATCCCCTGAGCTGTGCACGTTCGCGGTCGACCGTAGAGCCATGCACGGTCGACCGCCCAGCAGTAAAAATGTTTTTCCTGTCTTATGATGAATCCTTCGACTTTGCCACCTCTAACGACTTTGTCCATGACTCCTCTACTCTATTCTCAAGATACCATGAGAATTATCCATCCTCAAGCTCCCATGAGGATCGCTAAGCTCCCAAAGAGAAGATACACCCATATCATGGGTCCTCCCTTTAGGAACTTGAAGTCCCATTCAAGTTAGAACTTCAGCTGAGGGAACTCGCAAGCCCCTCCTTTTTTTCTGCACCACCTGGCCTTGCAAGGAATCCGGTCTTGACGTTTGATTAACAACAACACATCCATCTCGCGTCTCGTCGTAGTCACCTTTCGTTCCAAGTTACAATCCTTTATCGGTGGCTGTAGGCTGTCTAAAATTTACAATAAGATAGCTGACTCCCCATCAAACACTGATGCAGAAAGTTATAATCTGACGACTTCCAGAAAGTTATAATTTGGAGAATTCCAGGTAGATCGGGGAAGGTTACAATCAGACGATCTTCACGACAACAACATGGCTGAAATTACATTAGCAACTATTATGGATGCTGATGAGCAGTGTAATGATTTTTAGAAAAGCAGGAAGATCTAGAGAGCTGTGGGCAAATATTCGTCATGCTGAGAAGCACACGATCAAGCTATCTTAGTGAAGATTGTGACCTACAGTTGATAGAGTGTTATTGAGATGCTTCAATTATCACAAATGGCTTGAATAGGACCTTCTTGATTGGTCATTGGTGTCATCCATATATAAAGACAGAGAAGACATTCACAGCTCACAATCGCTGCCCAACG
>BQKN01063717.1:256288-390544 GCA_022839385.1 Asparagus kiusianus
AACGCAGCTCTATCGCTGCACAACGCAGCTTGTCACAGCAAGCTTTGACTCATTCAAACGCGATTGTAACAACTTCGAAGCTGTTCTCTACCCACGATACAGGGAGTGGTTTACGTGGGTTGTTACACCCGATTAATGGGGTAACTAATCCCCCACTTAGGCGCGGATTATGGGGGCGGTTATACCCCTAATCCCCCTATAAATATCAACAAACTCAACAGAGTTAAGGGGATTTTTTGGGAGATCGGATCTTGGAAGGCTTAGATCGGATCTTTAAGAGAGAATCTGAGATAGAGAGTGAGAGAATCAACTCTTTATACAGTCTGGGGAATCAACATCCATTGAGAAATCCAGATATTACATATTTGGCTAATTAACCGAATCATTTTCGGTTCAAACAACTCTTGTCGTCAGAGTTGGTTACTCGTTCTGAGCTACAATACTCGACAAGAGTTATCAGTTACACAAGGTCAGTTGTTCCAGCAAGTTGAGACGTTTGGATCGTCAACGAGAAGCAAATTCGACGCGAGCACTCGAAGGAAGCATCTCATCGCCACTGTGAAGAACCCAGTTTTAAACAAAGGAGAAAATCAAATTTATTTTCTTCTCCTTTGTATCCCGGAATTCAAATTGTAATCGAGAGTTGAGAGAGTTGTAAACATTCTTTTTCTAAGCGGTTAGAGAGAATAAATCAAATACAATTCTTTCGTTATTTTCTTGTTGTTACAAAATTTCCACCAAACAATGGCTTTTCTGGAAGTCTAATGCACAGTGAGACAAACTTCTTGCTTGCATTCACTAGCCTCTTCGCTCGCGTCACCGTCCACAAGCTTGTCTCCCTCGGAAGAGACGCCGAACAAAATATGAACTTTTCACCACCTTTGGTGAAGGTATACTTCTGAGCCAGCCTCTCGTAGATCGCATATCTATCCCATAAGTAGGGATTGCCCAGTATACTCTGACAAACATCCAATAGAACTACATCGCACATGACCTCGTCAATATACGACTCATGAAGCGCAAATGTGACAGTGCATTAATCAACTACACTTAGTTTGTCCTCCTTCTGAATCCACCCCAATGGATAGGGCTTCGGATGCTCGACCGTCTTCAGACCCAGCTTCTGAACCAAGGCCTCGGATATCAAATTCTTCTCGCTGCCTGAATCAACTATGGTATTAACCAAACTAGTCTTCACTTGCAACTTACGAACAAAGAGCTGCTCTCTCGGGTTGTCGTCCTCTTTCGTTGTCTGTTTTCCCACCATAAGGTTGAGACTGCCATTAGGCTCTACCATCCCCGGGACTTCTTTCGGACCTTGAGCTATCACGTATGTCTTTTTCTCCTCCTTCTTCTTCAACCTCCTTGGCTTGAGATGAGGATACTTCTCCCAGCACCGATCAGCAACATGCCCTATCTTCTCGCAGTGACTACAAATCAGTTCTGCTTTTCCCGGATCACCCTTCTTTTCCTTCTTATGTTTGGAACCACTAGACTCGCCTCCCGTCTGTTTGGAGTCTCCCTTAATCTCGTTGCCCTTCTTTTGCCTGCCTTCAATGGCAATGACCTTCACGCTCGCCTCTGCAATAGTCTCGACCGTGAATAACCTCATCTCCTTCCGGATATAATCACTCAATCCCGTCATATACTTCATAAATACGGAATATTTCTCTATCGTAATATTAAGAACCATTGCCTGTTGCTGGAACTCCATAGTGTATTCTTGAACAGATTGATTGACTCTTTAGCATAAGTCGTACCATTTATACCAACGCTCCTCAAGGAATCCCACCAGGATAGAACTGCTTCCTTAGTAACTCCTTGAACTTGTTCCACGACACCGTCTTCTTCTCCTATTTGCAATAGGATTTCCACCACGTCAATGTGTGCCCTGAAAGCTTCAAAGTCGCGAACACAATCTTCTCTTTTGACGAAGAGCCATAAAGAGTAAAATACGTCTCCATCCGCTCGATCAAGTCATCAAGCCTCTCGACGTCAACACTTCCATCATAAATAGGAATCTCCACCTTGAAGTAAATCTTTAGGTTCTGATAAGAATTCTTACCCTCTTGATGCAACACGGTCTTAACAATCTCGGCCTCCCCATCTGAATCAGATTTCTCACTCTCTTCGTCGAACTCGACGAGTTTCTTCTTACCCTTCGAAGAAGATTCCTCTCTTTTGTCCCCTCTGTTGATGAGACCTACGAGTTGGGTGAGGGTAGTCCCGATCGTCTCGATCTGCTTCTCCATAGCATCAAGTCTTGCTGAATTATCTACTTCCAATAAAATAAGGATCTCGCCAAGCTTCTTATATTACGATCGAGTCAGGACCATACACAGGATGCCCCCTCTACCGGATTTGATCGCTCTGATACCAACTTGATACGAGTTACCGTACGAGCACCTTTGATCACGGAATTATCAAAGGTGGGTTGAGAAGAGGATGACAGAAACACAAGTATATGGCGAAGGAAATTACCTTCTCTAGATTATGAGTATGAAAAGATTACAATCCCTCTCTCACAATCTCACTAGAATCGAGAACAAACTCTCAATTCTCACTAAACCCTAATCCCTCTCTCTGAGATCTAATTAGAATACAATCTCTGATTCCAATCTCAGTAATCAACCCTAGAAAAGTCGTGTTTCTATTTATATCAAATAGAAATCCTAAACAGTGCAGGAAAACAAGCCCAGACCCAAAATCCGTCTTGCGGTCGACCGCGATCAACCCTAAGACTGGAAATCCATTACAGGGTTTTGGCGGTCAACCGCCGAACCCATCACGATCGACCGTGACCAACGACAAAGAACAGTTTTGCCTACAGGGTTTTGGCGGTCGACCGTCGAATCCATCGCAGTCGACCGTGAAACAGTTCAACCAGATCCCCTGAGCTGTGCACGTTCGCGATCGACCGCAGAGCCATGCGCAATCGACCGACCAGCAGTAAGCACGTTCGCGATCGACCGCAGAGCCATGCGCAATCGACCGACCAGCAGTAAAACTGTTTTTCCTGTCTTTTGACGAATCCTTCGACTTCGCCTCCTCCAACGACTTTGTCCACGACTCCTCTACTCTATTCTTAAGATACCATAAGAATCATCCATCCTCAAGCTCCCATGAGGATCGCTAAGCTCTTGAAGAGAAGATACACCCGTAAATGCAGAGCTCTTCAGTAGTAGGGATGAATTTTTCATATGGCATTCGACCCAATGGCAGCCCAGATACCGCTTGCATCTCATATAGAGCAAAGCCTAACTCCCCTACAGGTGTGAAGAATGTGCAGCTGTTCGGGTTGTATCTCTCTAACATGGTGAAGAAATTAGGATAACTTTGAATAATCCCACGTTGAGTAGCCAACACCGGGATTGTGAGACCCGATTGAGCGAGCGGTTCCTTAAGTTCCTCAAGAACAAAATCCACCATCCGGATCCACTAACCTCCTTCTCTAGAACAAACCCACCCCGTGGATCTGAACGTCTGCACGGGGAATTCACCCTGAGCCGCAATAAACTGGCGAATGAAAACATTCGTTGGAAGTGGCACTTCTTGAGAAAGATCCTTTTTCTCAAATACGTCGGGCTTCAAACCCTTAAGTTGTCCCCTAATTTGTGTGCGAGCTTGTCGACCAAATCCAAGCGACACATTTTCTTTCTCCTTGACTATATCAAAAGTCAAACCTCGGCGACAACTCACGTTCAAGTAGTAGGAGAGTGGATACATCCTCTTCATATTTGGAAGAAAGAGGAAGCGGTTATTGACTTGCCTTAGCAGCTTTGAATCTTCTGCATATATGAGATGGTCATCAGCTACTATATGATCTCCAAATATGAACGCCGGTTTAGGTAATAGATCACGACCGGCAGGAGTCTCCAAGTCTAAGTCGGTGATCAAAGCTCTGAGAGTAGAGCATCGTGGGAATCTGAGCATGCTAGTTCTCTCCGAGTCAGGGAAAGTGCACAACGGAATTCTGCTGTGAAGGCTAAAAACTTCATTCATGTCAAGACCGTCAATATACCCAAAATGATGCTCTTGCGAAAGCGGTACATGTAGAAAGAACACTGCAAAGTCAAAAGCAAAGATTAGCAGCTGAAGAAAGTTCTTGACATAAATCTAAGAGAAGAAACTAGAAACACAGAGGTCAAAGCCTACGTGTCAAGTCTTAAACACAAGGGCCAGCCTCGTGTTGTAAATCCCAAATGAGAGAGTCGAGACACGCGTTATAAAGCTCAAACGCGAAGGTCAAGGCCCACGTGTCAAGTCTTAAACACAAGGGCCAGACTCGTGTTATAAATCCCAAACACAGGAGTTGAGACACACGTTAAAAATCTCAAACGCGAAGGCCAAGACCCACGTTTAGATTTCAAAATGCAGGAGTCAACACCGCATTTCATAATGAACACAGAGTCCTAGCACTGCGTTTTCATTAAAAATCTCAAACACAAGGGCCAGACTCGTGTTGTAAATCCCAAACACGAGAGTCGAGACACACGTTAAAAATCTCAAACGTGAAGGCTAAGACCCACGTTTAGATTTCAAAATGCAGGAGTCAACATCGCGTTTCATAATGAACACGGAGTCCTAGCTCTGCG
This sequence comes from Asparagus kiusianus, assembly GCA_022839385.1. Lineage (NCBI taxonomy): Eukaryota > Viridiplantae > Streptophyta > Magnoliopsida > Asparagales > Asparagaceae > Asparagus > Asparagus kiusianus. Next base: position 260,884 of record BQKN01063717.1, read on the forward strand.
TTTTCATTAAACAGAAACGAGTCATCTTCCTCGTTGTCAAGAACTCATCTAGGATTTTCAGAAAACTTATCAAAACAAGTTATTATGATCACCACCTACCACGGCAGAGAAGCCCACGCGACGGCGACGGCGACGATGATGTTCCTACAGAAACAAGAACGCCGCCGGCATCCCCAGCCGATGGCATTTCGGAAGTCACCCCAGCAACCATCTTGGAGCCAGAGCTCATTCTTCATGGCACCATTAATGCAGTCGGTCGGAGAAGATGCTGCTGGTCGGAGAAGACGAAGTTCGCCGAAAATCTTGTCGAAATCAAATGAGAGTTCTCGTTCTTGGAACTAAGCCAAAAATAGAAAGAATCAAATGACTCTTGACGTGACCACACAGGTCTATTTATAACAGCCATCAAGCTGTTAAAGTGGTACGAGATTTTAGGAGAGAATCCCAACCATTTTTTGAAATGCAATCTTCAGTGTTTATGGATAAAGTCAGTTAAGACTTTAACCTTAACGCGGAGCTCAACTCAGCGTTCAATCTCCCAAATGCTAAGCCCAGACTAGCGTTAGGAGGGTTCTTAACGTCGCGTTTTGAACCTCAAACGCAAAGGTTATCTTTGCGTTGCAATTCTTCCGAACGAATGATCCATCCTTGTGTTTTCAAACATGACACTTAGTCTCTAAGGTCATGAATCCTTTTAACAGAGTGTTAATCAAAACCTCTAAATCTCTTCAACAAGATCTAAGTCATTTTCAGTTGACAAATCTTTCGTCAGATTAACACTACACTTCTGACAATCATTATTCCCGCAGAGTTGGCATTTGCCTGCATTTCTCCCAATGCAATGACAATTCTGTTAAAACCAACTTATCGATTCTCATCAATAGAACGATAAGTTTCCAAAATCATTCAAATCATGATTAATTTACTAACTCTTCTCAGCAGAGTAGTAAATAACCAATTTATCAACTCCCTTCAGCGGGATGATAAAATCCTTAAAACCTTGTCCAAATCATCAAGTATCATAATTCATCATTCCGATGATAAATCATTTAGCAATCCTTCCCAGCAGATGCTAAAATATCTTCCCCACAGGTGTCACGTTAAAATCACACCTCTAACAAAATTTACTTATTGACTCTCCCCAATAGAGTGATAAGTCCTCAAAATTACCCTGATCGTAATATCTTTCTTGTCATGTTAAAATAACATCTCTGATAAAATTCACTTATCGATTCTTTCCAATAGAGCGATAAGTCCTCAAAATTGCCCAGATCGTAATATCTTTCTTGTCACGTTAAAATCACACATCTGATAAAATTCACTTATCGACTCTCCCCAATAGAGCGATAAGTCCTTAAAATTGTCCCGATCGCAATATCTTTCTTGTCACGTTAAAATCACACCTCTGACAAAATTCACTTATCGACTCTCCCCAATAGAGCGATAAGTCCTCAAAATTACCCCGATCGCAATATCTTTCTTGTCACGTTAAAATCACACCTCTGACAAAATCCACTTATCGACTCTCCCCAATAGAGCGATAAGTCCTCAAAATTGCCCCGATCACAATGTTTTTCATGTTACGTTAACATCATACCTCTAACAGTTCAACCCCCCTATTTGAACATTTTTATTCCTCCACATAAGAAGTGTTCTCATAAAATCCCTAGCGGATTAAACTCTTTCCAGAATTATCCTTAGTGGTAATAAGGAAAATTTTTGAATTTCACTCTATGAGAAAATTCACGCCAAGTTAATGCTACACCTCTGGCACTTACAGACTTCTTTCAGTGTTTAAAGCAAAAGTATAACACAGGAAGAATTCTACTGGTTAGTCCTGGGAGAATGACAATTATTCATCCACAGCAGAATGAAATTTTCTGGAATTATTCTAAGCGATAATAAAGAGAATTTTCTAAATCGGGGCTATTGTGGAAATCTATGCTAAGTTAAAATAACACCTCTGGCATTCCTTGTACTTTCGTTATTTTAGATCAAAACATGATATATGTAAGAAATAATGAGAAACCAATATCACTTTTTATTCAAAAGCCAAAAGAAAGAGATACAAAGCAGAGCTGTTCTTATAAAAAGAATAATACAAGGTCAAATCAAAAGAAGCAAGTCGAGCTTTGGCATCAGAGAGTTTTTCCTCATGGTTGGCCCGTACGATAGCTTCAGCCTTCCTCCGCAGCTCGTCCTCAGTGGGTGCTACTATAACAGCTACCTCCTTCTTTGCTCTTTCAAGAGCCTGAGCTTCTTTATGATAACTCAAAGGGTGTCCGCATTTTTGGCACTAAGTATATTAACAACGGCTTCTTCACGAGATAGTTGAGCCTTCAATCGCAGTACCTCTGCCTCAGCTTCAACGAGCCTCGCGCGAATAAGGTCCATAGAAGCAATGGAGAGCTCCAATTCTTTTTGTCTCAGACTGCTCTGCTCTTGCAAGTATGTAACATGAAGCTCTTTCTTAGCCAGACCCCGCTCAATTGCCTTACAGCGAGTCACTTCCTCAACTTGGAGGTCAGCAAAAGTAGACATAATCTATGTCTGAATGTCTACATGACTGAGGGCCTCTAAGTGTTTGAGGGCCTCTAAGTGTTTGAGTTGTGCTTCTAGGTGAGAAATGGCTTCCGAACAACGTTCAAAGCATTGGGCATTGCCCACACTTTTAACTCCATTTAAGCCTACTTCTAAGAGAGACTTAAAGGAATCAAAGCGGCCTCAACCAGCCATGACAACTTCAATCACCTTCTTTGTAAGACTGTTCAAATAACCCAGAGAGATATAGAGGAAGTCAGGAGCATCTGTCGGGCTAGAAATAGCAATTGAGGACGGCTCGATAACCCTGGAAGTGGACGTATCAAAATGCGGACTAACAAGTGACCTGGGTGTAGAAGTCGCGGAAGCAAAAGAAGTGTCCAAGTGGGAAGGACTTGAGGTCAGGGCCATCATTGCCCTCACCTGAGATGTGCTTGGTACGGCCCCTGTTGGTGTAAGCGAGATCTTCATCAATGTTGCTAGTGGGGTGGTCGTCATTGGTAAGCTAGGCAAAGGTTGCTCTTGTAAAGGAGTCGACACCTGCACAAGCTGCTATTCCGGGGGAGGAGTTACAGCGGTAGTCTCGAGAGTAGGTGAACCTACATGTAAAAATGGTCAGAACGTGAAAGGAATATGCAGAGGAATTCGAAATAAACCAGGCTTACCGGTGATAGAAAAAGGGATATGAGCGGATGCTTTATCTAATGCAGCTTTAGGGACATCGTCAAAAGTTGTGATGTCTTCAATGGAATCATGCTCTTTATCCTCTTCATCACCACTTCTGACATCATCAACATCAGCACTTTCGTCACCTTCATCACCATCAGCTACATCACCAGTCGATGAGGCTTCATAATCTACTTCCTCTTCGTCATCACACACGGCTGAAGACTTGGGTAGACTTGTGCTGGCAGCCGATTTAGTCATGAGTCCCGTCGTCGGACTAAGACTTGAATCACCAGCCTGTGGCATTAGTGATAAAGGAGGAGGGGATGGATTCTCTTCAAGACCCCTTGGTTCTAATGTAGGAGCCCTAGGAGAGTCTACTACCGGAGTAGATTCTGCATCTATAGTCATTAATTCACCTTCTTGGTCTTCAGGAGGATGATAAGAAGAAGCCTTGCTCGACAGGGCCGGGCCACTTGTACGGAGCCCAGCTCTGTGTGGTAGGCCCGCAACTGAAGATTCATGTTGTTCTTCTTCTTCTGCAGCTCTGAGAGCATCGGCCATCAATTTTGGCTTCTGCTGGCCTTTAGCAGGAGGAGATTCAACCATCAATTTTTGGTGAGCCCGCTTATCATATTAGCCAGTTTCATTTGCTGTAAGAGCCCTCTTTCCAGTAGCCCTTGTTACAGAAGTATCAACCGTGTGAGGTTCTTTCACTGGAACAGGATCATCCGCTTGCTCCTCTTCTTGTCCAATAGGTGGGTCCTTAAAAGACAAGTACTCATCAATCACTCTCAATCGAGACGTCTTAGTCCCCTTCCTTAAAGCATACATATGTCTGATTTCCTTTAGACAAGATGTATTCAAGTTGTAATCGGAGATCTGAGAAGCAGCAGAATACCAATTGCAGAAACCCACGGAGGTGTAGGAGTTGGGCATCTTATGGGGGAGCTTGAAGATATCCTTGGTACAACCAGTCACCAAATAGTACCAGGCCCTTGCCCCTTCATACAGATTGCCCATAATCGCCAGTTGAGGTCGAGCATTCCCGGCGTATAGCTGGTCATATCCAAATTGTCGAGCAAACCTATACCGTTGATAAGGCTCAATGAATCACTTGCTACCCTGCCTGAGGATCAAATAGCCCGGCCTAATGTAGAGCAACCAACAAAAAACACCCTCATTCAGTTGAGTGAATCCGTTAGGACCTGCCACATCCTAGAACATCGCTCCGTACACCCCACCTTCAAAGTCGGGGAAGCAACAAAAAATATGATAATTGGTGTCTCACGACAAGATCTGGCGAATCCTAACCATGTAAGACCACTCCCACTTTGCAGATTTTAGTCATTGTACGAGTGGGATAAATGAATCACCTTGAGGAGAAGCCGTACTCATCAATGAGGGACATTGGAACACGTACCAAGCCATCAGATAAGTATAAGGCAATGGCACTCAGGGATTTGGAGTTTTAAAAGTCTTGCCTTCGCCAGACTCCACCTCCGTAACATTAACAAAATCTAGTTCTAATTCGCGTAACCCGTTCTGTAGGCAGCACACCATAGCAGAAAGAAGGTTCAACGGCCTCCCATGCGCCAAGAGAACAGCTGGATAAATCACCTCAACACAAAAGCATCAATGGGCCTGGTGGGAATGACGCATCGCTTGAGCCACAACATCAGAAATCCTGCTAACAGTGCCATATCCGAAATAGGGATCTGAGCTTGATAGTGGAAGCTTTCAAACTCTGTGTGAGCAGGGAAAATGTCCTCTTTGGCTTCATTCGTATAATGGGAGGTAGCAGCATCGATTCGAGTCTGAATCTCCTCCAAAGTGCTCACGGACAGTCTAGTCACTGAAGCTCCTTTATTAGTCAGATTCTGGAACAACTACTCTGCCCAAGATACCTGTTTTATGCCACTTCCTCTAGCTCCCGTCTGCTGCATACAAATGTGAAAGTGACACATGACTTCCCACAGGGTGGAATAAACTTCGGGGCTGGTTTTTCTCAAAATTTGAAGTTTCGTTGATCCTGGAACAAATTCTTCATATGGTAAATCCCCGAGAAGAAGACCTGAGATGTCATGCATCTCGTGAAGAGCGAAGCCTAACTCCCCCACCGGAGTGAAGAAAGTACAGGTTTTGGGATTGTATCTTTCCAATATAAAGAAGAAGTGATAGTGGCTCTGGACGATCCCCTATTTAGTAGCCCTCATAGGAATCTTCAGCCCAGCCTGGTTGAGGGGTACCTCCAACTCTTTCAAAATAAAATTGGTCATTCGGGCCCACCACCCAGCCACTAGAGAGTGAATCCAGCCAGGAGACCTAAATCCTTTTGCGGAAAATTCTCCTTCCTTTGCTATGGATCTCTTGACAAAAGTATCCGCCAGACAGGCTACTTCACCGACTGGGTATTCTTTGACAAACAAGCCTGATCGTAAGGCTATCACCTGTCTGTTATAACCCATTGTGCGAACCCCTTGGAAAGTCAAGGTTCCAAGGGCAACTCCGTCTTGTTCCTTGACAAGGTTCTAATCCATGCGTCTTGGAATAGAAGCACACTGAAAGTATGATATCAGGTACATCCTCTCCATGTTAGGCAAGAAAAGGTGACGATCCCCAACTTCCTTAGCCACTTGTAATCCTCGTCATAAGCCACACCCATTTCAAAATCAACAAAATTCCCGAAGAGGAATGCTGGTTTGACGAGCGGTTTACGACTTAGACTCTCAAATTTGACGTCTGTGACCAATGTTCGAAGAGTTTCAAAAGAAGCTTGAAGAATCGCTTCAACACGGTCCTTCTCAGTAAGACGGAACACAGGGAGCTCTTAGCGTAGATTGAATGTCATATTCTTATCAACGCCACCTTCGTGACCAAAATAATGGCGAAAAGGGAGAGGCTCATTGGTGTGACGCACTGCAAAAGCAAAGAGAATAAATCAGTCAAAGTAAAAAGCCAAAACAAACACGGAGGTCGAACTCTGCATCAGCAAAAACAAACACGGAGATCAAAACCCTACGTCAGCAAAATAAAACACGGAGGTTGAGCCCTGCGTCAGGAAAAATTAAACATAGAGATCGAACCTCATGTTGGTGAAAATTTTAAGCGCGGAGATCGGAACCCCCATGCTTTAAATTTCAAACGACGGAGTCCTAACCCTGCGTTACGTCATTGAAACGAGTTTCCTCGTTGATTCAAAGGTCAAAACTCACCCAGCAAGTTTAACGGCCACGAAGGTCAAACTTACCACCGACCAAAGGGAACTGGGGCGGCGGCACGCCTACCTGAGCCATAGCACCGCTGGCCGACGCAGGGCGACGAACTCTGAGCTGTGGTGACAACGGGTTTGATGGTTCAAGAGACGGTCTTCTTCCTGGGCGCCATTGATTTCGTTGGGTGGTGGAGATGAACAGTGTTCGCCGAGGATGAAAACTAAAATCTTCATTGAAAATTCAGGGGAAAATGGTGAAGAGTCGAGTGACTCTTGATTTGACCCCAGTGGTCTATTTATAGACAGCCGTGAGCTATCAAATCGGGACGAGATTCTAGGCTAGAATCCCGTCCAAACACGATTTTAGCGTTCGAGTTGGTTGAACTTTCGAACGCGGAGCTCGCCCATGCATTGCAATTCTCAAGCGCAGAGTTCACCCATGCGTTTTGAACACCGCAAAAGCAACATCTCGACGACCGAGACTACGACACAGTTTCAAATAAATAAAAGAAATTTCAATAGCGGCCATCAAGGTAACCAAAGCTGAGAAAAAACTGGCATATGACAAGCAGCTATGCAGCCTCTTGGATGAGTACATATAGGTTACAGTCAACGATGCTAAAACTGTCAAGCTTGATCCATCGCACACGGTTCATTCTCCTACGTGGCTTAACATTCTCACTAAGATTAATGAAGCCGGAAGCCGCACACGGCTCATTCTCCTAAGTGGCTTAACATTCCCACTAAGATTAATGAAGCCATAAGCCGCACACGGTTCATTCTCCTAAGTGGCTTAACATTCCTACGAAGATTAATGAAACCAGAAGCTGCACACGACTCATTCTCCTAAGTGGCTTAATATTCCCACTAAGATTAATGAAGCCAAAAGCCGCACACGGTTCATTCTCCTAAGTGGCTTAACATTCCCACGAAGATTAATGAATTCAGAAGCCGCACATAGTTTATTCTCCTATGTGGCTTAACATTCCCACTAAGATTAATAAAACCAAAAACTGCATATCGAGTGTTCATAAATGCCTACAAGAATTTTCGGGACAACAGAATACACCTCATCGCAGATTGAGTGGAGTATCTCAAGAAGCCAGACGAAATTCGAAGAATACACCTCATCGCATACTGAGTGGAGTATCTCAAGGACCCAGACAAATTTTTTGTCATCATCATTCTTGTTTGGTTCATCAGTAATGGCTTGGGCTTTAGCTTGTTTGACCAAGTTCATTGTCATCAAGACGTAAAAGTTACCTTGTTTGGTTTAAGGAAGCAGAATCGCGACACTCCGACAACCAGGTTCGTGATGTCTTCGAATCAGACAAAGCGGACAATCAATCAATCAAATTTTAGGATCCAAAGTATTCCGAAAATTCGTCCCAGTCAACCGCGAACTTTCAAAAACTTTGGAGGGGATTCTGTAGGCTGTCTAAAAATCACAATAGATAGTTGATCCCCATCAAGCTTCAATAATGAGAGTTATAATCCGACGACTCCCATATCTCGATGATAAAAGTTACAATCAGATGACTTTTATATCAATAAATGAAAACTACAAATAGAGAACTTTTCACATAGATCGAGAAGAGTTACAAATCAACGACGCTTCCGACAACTGATGAAAACTCTATTCAATGGTCTTCACAATCAACGAAGAAGTTACAAGTTATCTAGGCCCTTTTAAACATGGAATTCATCTTCGAGTTTCAATTCCTGAAACGCAAGCGACCCCCGCATTTCTAAGCTTTAATAAAAAAAAATGCAAGCGACCCCGCGTTTCCAAGCTTCAACAAGCAAAACGCAAGCGGCCCTCGTGTTTTTGATATTCGGTCAACACTCAACTCCGTGTTTCAATCCTAAGACGCGGAGTTAGGGTCCTGAACGCCAAATGAGGCGTTTGACTCATTCAAACATGAGTCGAACGGTTTCAGAACCGTTTTTCCCACGATCTGAGGAAATCACGCCCACTTAGGAGCAGATTAAGGGGGCAGTTACAACCCCTTATCTGTTAGACCCTAGAGGGGGGGTGATTAGGGTCTTATGCTAATCTAATCTGATTTTATACCAATTAAAACTAATTAATGAGTTATCCTAGCAAGTATGAAATACAACATAATATGTGAGCTAGGATAAGTAATATGAACAATGAGATATATCCTATATGATAAAAATATATGCAAGGATATATAAACTAACACAAGGGTGATATAATCAAACTATAAAAGTGATAGGGCAAAATATACAAGAGTAATAGGCAATGGCGATATAAGATAAATGCATAAGTAAATGCGTCAATGACAAACTCAAACACACTCAAATAATCACGGAGTTCGGACCTTCCATCCTACGTCTCCGCTCCCCACCCTGGGGAGAAAACCACTATCACAATCCGATTTGGAAGCCGAAACTTCTACACACTCGGTTTACAAGTTAACCGAAAACTCTCACAAATAACCACTATGCAATCCCACTCTACACCCTCACAAGTGTTGGACCTAGACGTGTCTCCCTCAAGTGCTCGGATACCACCTCTCCCTAGGTTGGTCAACCGACGCCACTCCTCTTGGGACGATCCCCGACTCTCACCACACACTTCTCTCGGTGTACAAGTGTATTACAAGTGATCCTCACAATAAGCACAATATAACAAATGATTGTTCTCTAATATGGATGAGAACACAATGAAAGCTCACACTCAATTGTTACAACTCTCACCAACCCAAATATACTATGTATAAAAATACGATAAGTTCAATGTGGGTGTGTGTAACAATGAGAAAATGAAATCAAATCTAAACTCAATATAAAAACTAGCTTTAAAGAATGATAATCAAATAACTATGCAAATGTAAAGCTAGATAAGAGTTTAGAAAACTTTTCAATAGATGACAAGATGGAGAGATGGAGATTGAAGCCCAAACAAGAAGGTGATCTCCTCCACTTGTGAAAACTTCTTCACAAACCAAACAAACACTAAAACACACTTAAACCCTTGTTTAAAACTTGTTTAAAAACTTCTTTTGATTGCTTGTTGAGAACTGAGATCAAAGGGGTATTTATAGCCTCCCAAAAACCTCAGCCAAAACCCTAAGCAAAAGACAAAAAACCCCCACAGAATCAGAAATAAGATTCTGTACAATATAACCGTTGGGCTGAACGGCGGTCGACCGCGAGCAACAAAAACAAAAGAAAAGACTTCAGAGAGTTCGACGGTCGACCGCGGCGGTCGACCGCGAGAAATTTTCAGCCGACGGTCGACCGTGATGGTCGACCGTAAAAGTTTCTGCTGCCCACTATACAAAGGACTCAGGCGCGGTCTACCGTGGCGGTCGACCATGAACTGATACATGAAAATGAAGTTTTGAAAACTGTTTTTCTGAATTTAAAACACTATTTAAAAATATCAAATAAATTCTAAAAAATGTAAAACTTTGGGGAATGATTATAGACATGATAATAAACATGCTACACTGACTGGTTTCTAAAAAGGACTTCCCAAATGAAAAATATCATCATTTTACAAAATAGGCCAAAACATGAAAATGTAAGCATATGAATTTTGACATTTTGGCTAAACCATGTTTTGAAACTTTACACAATGATTATGTAGACTTAATAAAATATGTATATGATTATTGTTAAGTCCAAAAACTAAGAATACAATATTTTCACAAATATGCATATTCTATGCAATAAATACTAAAACACAATAGAGTATGAAATATGTAATTTCATATATATAATTTCATATATATATAAACATAAAAACCCAAAACACATGTATGTATATATATAACTATATATATGCATAGAAACCAAAGCTTATGTATATATATATATATATATATAACTATATATATATACACGAAGAAACCAATAAATGTGTGTGTGTATGATATTAAGCTTAGAGTATATAACACACATAATATAAGCCCTAAACTAATTTACCCAAGCTTGATTAGTCTTCAATGTGCTTGAATTGGTAATCTCGCGGATGAAGCTTGAACTTGATCTTTAACTTTGAATTGCAAGGCTTCACTCTACTATTCCGCCAACCTCCATTGAATATGATCATTGAGGCTCAATTCCATCTATCCTCCAACACGTTGTTTGTCTACAATAAATAGAAATATACCAATACTAGACAAACAACATTAGTGGTAATTGTTTGTTAAACATCATCAAAACAAAGAAGCCAACATTATCCTCCTATAAAACCTCAACAAACTCAACAGAGTAGAGGTGGGATTTTTTTGACATAGGATCGGGCTTTTTCACAAAAGAAGTCGGATCTTTTTTATATCAACGACACCAAGGCAGTTCAACTCAGTTTGGGGAGATCATCTGGTGATCGGCTAAGGACGAATCTTGGAGGAGATTGGCATCTTTAACTTCAGCAACAAACAAGTCTACTTGGGTTATTAACCGATCATTCGGTTTTTAACAACTTTTTTTATAGAGTTTCAACTCGTTCTGAGTTCTTAAACTCGTTCTGAGTTCTTAAACTCGTTAAGAGTTCTTAAACTCGTTAAGAGTTCTTAATCAAGCTTGCCACGCAAGTTAATTGTTCCCACGAGATAAGACGGTCGGATTGTCAACGGAGAGCAAATTCAACGTGAGCATTCGAATGAAGCACTCCATCGCTACTGTGAAAAACTCAGAATTAAACAAAGGGAAGAATCCAGATCATTCTCCTCTCTTTTGTAATTGGAATTCAAATTATAATTAAGATCGAGAGAATACAATCAATTTTCTTTCACTCTTTTTACTACAAATTTTCCACCAAACAAGATACTAAACACATCTGACTTGTGCTTCATGAAGTATACCCACACCTTTCTTGAGTGATCATCGATAAACGTGACGTAGTACGTCGAACCGCCAAGAGAAGACACGCTAACTGGACCCCATATATCTGTATGAACAAGCTCTAGCTTGTGAGCTTTAGGTGGTCTTCCACCCTTCAGAAAACTAACTCTTTTCTGCTTCCCGAAGATACAGTCTTCACAAATACCGACTTCCATCAAATCGATGCCGGTTAGCTTTCCTTCTGAGTGTAAAATCTTTATACCCTTCTGACTCATGTATCCCAGCCTATTGTGCCACAGATCTGCACTCTCCTTGCCTACTGTAATTGAGAGGGTGTCACTCGCATGTGAAGTTAGGTAGAGGGTACCGGTCTTATTACCATGGGTAACCACCATTGTACCGTTAGAGATTTTCCATGAATCTCTGATGAATATTATAACATAGCCTTCTGCTCTAAGCTGGCCAACTAAAATAGATTCCTCTTCAGCTTTGGTTCGTGTCTGACATTCTTCAGAGACCACTTGAAGCCCTTCAACTGTATTTGCACATCACCTCTTCCAATGACACTACAGGGTTCATTATCCCCCAAGTGTACTTTCCTAAAGTCCCCTGCTATATAGTTCTGAAAGAGCTTCCTATTAGCAGTGGCGTGGAAAGAGGCTCCTAAATCAATGACACATGAATCAGAATCGCTATCCATAACGAGAATCAATGCATCTTGCATAATATGAGCCTTCTGCTCATTTTTGTCCTTCTTCGGTGCTTTATAGGTAGAAGACATGTGGCCTCTTGGCCGTAGTTCCAACATTTCGCTTTGATAGGTCTCACCTTCGAGTTTGGCCTCTTCTTCTTCGACTTCGATCGATTCATATTTTGGTTCCCCATATTATGGTTTCTACCTCTCTGCTCGAGACTTAGGGTTGAACCTAAACCTTCTGATTCATTCGATTTTCTTCTAACCTCCTCGAATAGAACCATAGCTACAACCTCGTTCAGCTTCAACTTCTCCTTTCCCGTCGAGTTGCTGATTACGGTCACACAACCTGCCTAACTATCCGACAACTACGATAGTATCAATAGGGCCTGCACTTCGTCATCAAACGTGATGTCGACTAAGATGAGTTGATCAACAATCATGTTGAGCTCGCTGAGATGCATCATAAAGGAACATCCTTTTGCCATCTTGAGGTTGAATAGTATTTTGACGAGGTGCACCTTATTTTCAGTTGACGGTTTCTCGTAGATCATTATGAGCGCTTCCATAAGCTCCACCGTTGTCTTCTCCTTTAATATATTATGTGCTACAGATTTTGCAAGGGCCAATCAGACCTGCCCCAGGGCTTTTCGATCTAATATTTCCTAGTTCTCGTCGAATTCTTCTTTCTTCTGTCCTTTTGCTTTTCCCATCAACGGACGGTAAAGATCCTTTTGGTACAGATAGTCCTTCATCTATGACTTCCAGTAGGCAAAGTCTGACTCATCAAACTTCTCAATTTTAGATTTGCCTTCTTTTGCCATTTCTTACACACACAGATCTGATCAAGGGTTCTGATACCAGTTGTTAGGAAATTTAAGCTACTCGACCACCTGTCAAATATGAACTCTCTGTGAAATTTGCCCTACCGGATCTTGTGTTAAGACAATAAAAAAATAAATCACAGCAAATAAAAAATTATAAGAAAAGGAGAACACCAAGATTTAACGAGATTCGGTAACTTCCCTACATCCTCGGGTGCCACACAAGTAATTCTCTTTATATCAAAGAAGATTACAAGCTTGCAAAAGAGCAGATCTCAAGCTTGAGACATCTCAAAAGAGAAGCAACCGAAACTATCTATTCTTCTAACTATAAGCGTGAGATTTTACAACTTGTAAAATCTCCTCTCAAAATTAGCTACAGGAACCCTTTACAAGTCACCAAGATTTTCTTTTCAAAATCTCATGCGCAAGAATCGGTGAGGAGAAGACGCTCTGAAAAAATCACCTCCACCAAGCTCTCAAAGAAAATCGCCTGCCTCTCTGAGATTCTCCTCTCACTCAAAATCTCGTGCACAGGCTGTCGACATCCTGGAGAGCGCCGACCTCGCCTTCGATTCCGCGCTCAAGCTCGCCTGTGCCAACCCAACTCGAGCTTGCGTGTTAGCCCTCTTCAAGCTTGCCTGCAATCAGTCGCGACCTCGTCTGCGTTCGACTCGCCTGCATAGCCTTCGCTTGAGCTCGCCTGTGACTTACCCTCTTCAAGCTCGCCTGAGCTCACCTTCATGTCGAGCTCGCCTGAAACTTTGTCGACCTCGCCTGACGCTCATCAACTTCGAGCTCGCCTTCATGTCGGGCTCGCCTGAAACTTTGTCGACCTCGCCTGACGCTCATCAACTTCGAGCTCGCCTTCATGTCGGGCTCGCCTGAAACTTCGTCGTGGTCGCCATAAGCTCTCCGCTAACAGGTTTGGGTCTACACCCATTTTCCAACATTAATAACTTTGTAGTATTTAATGGTCGGTTTTAAAGTTTTAATAACTTTATAATATTTAAGTGTCAGCTTTAAATTTTAATATTTAAGTCCAAGTTTTAAAAGTTTCAAGTAATATAAGATGCTAAAAAATTCAGGATAAATAAATGTAAAATTTAAAAGATTTTAGTATATACTAGTGTGGTCAAAAATAAATGAGAATACATGAGTACAAAGTAGGAGAAACCATACCGTACAGGTGCAATTAAGCCTCCTTAATTTATAACACAAGATCTTCTCATATCCTTTTTTTTTAAACATTTCAACATAAACTTAAACTCCAAATATGGACCTTCTACATCCAAATTATTGAATTAAAATCTTGATCGTACGTACATTAGTTTATTTTCGTCTCTTTCTTTTTTTCTTTTATGTTTTTCTCTTTCCTTTTTTGTCCTGTCCCCTTCTCTAGACATTTCTCCTTCAACCAATAAAACTCCACCAGATGCAACCATCAACTCAACAAACTCGCTATTAAAAGATCAAGACGTCGGTACCTCATCACTTCATCTCCAAGTCACCAACAAAAACGTGGCGTCGACAACAGTATGCTCTCACCCATTTTAACCATTTGTCCACGCACTAACAATTTTATATATGCTCTTTCACATTTTTTTAAAAAAAAAAATCAATTTTATCCCCGAAAAAACCCTAAACTCACCACGTATCCTTAAATTAACCCCACACGCATACCGACCTACCCGCTTTCGTGATGATGTGTTGCTCCCCATCTCCACACAAACTCACCCACCCCTTTTTTTTTGTCACTTTTAATTGATCATTCAACAAATATCTCACTCACACGATCTTTGCAACGTGCCGTGTGACCACGTAAACAAAAAGTAAGATAAACAAGAATAAAATTTCCCAAACCCCCTGAAGTTCAGCGTTGTTATGCAAAAAACCTTCCTAAGTTTCAAAGTTTAAAAGAATCCTCAAATTCGTGATTTTCGCAAAGTCTCCTGAGCTTCCGAAGAGTTATACACCTGACGGACCTTGAAAAAAACTTGGCTCGAAACTTGTGGGAGAAAAGAAAGGATAGAAGAAAATTAGAAAAAAAGTTTATGTAACGCTTTCACTTAGAAAGTTATGAAACTTCTACAATTGTCACTTTTTACTGTTTTGTAACCCAAAATTTGTGGGAGCAACCGAAAAACAACGTGACACGTGTTATTTTCTTGGTAAGTACTAAATAATATAATACTCTTTGACACATTTCAAACAACTTTGGCAAACTCTCCAAGCCCGCCTTCCCTAATTTTCCAAATTCAAAAGAGAGGTATAATACAGAGAGATGTCCAACTTCAAGGTTTTTTCTCTAAAAGTTTTTAGCCAATAATAAACTGGAAAAGTGTGCGTGACTTTTTCTTTCACAAGCGAAAAATTGGTAGCTAGAGTCCAAGACCTCCCCCAAAAGCAACAGAAGCCCATTCTTTTGAGTCAAAATTCATTCTTCCAACACGTGTCACCCGCCGGCTCTCGTCAATGCGGTCCCCACTTGCCAAAATTAGAGAACACGACCTACCGTAGGTTACGTGGACAAACGACGAGACGGGTGACGCGAGCAGTGACCGAATCACGCAGCCGACGTTTTCACATAAAAACCGGGGAATAAACCGCCACGCGTGCGTGGGCCCGGGTCAACTTGACCACGTGTTCTTCGAGAAGCTACTCCCCCAGCCCGACACGTGCCTTTATCCGGCTCCTCGCCTCCTTATAAATCCTCTCCTGCTCCTGAATTCAAAGTTTCAAGCTTCGAGCTTTCTTCGGATACGATAGTAACAACATCTTCGTTAAGGGCTGAAACCGAAATCTGCAAAAGAAAATAGAAAATAGAAGAAAAGAAAAAAATGTCGAGCGGAAATTTGCAACTACCCCCCGGATTCAGATTCCACCCAACTGATGAGGAGCTAGTGATGCACTATCTATGTAGAAAATGTGCAGGATTATCGCTCGCCGTGCCGATTATCGCCGAAATCGATCTTTACAAATTCGACCCGTGGCAGCTACCTGGTAAGCAAATAATAAAATTTATCGTCCTTATTAAAATTCTGAATTTTTTTTTTTTTGGCAAAAACTCAATTTTTTTACTTACACGTGAAAACAGCGGTTGTGTTGTACCGTTTTGCTGTAACTTGCAATATATTTTATTATAATTTTGCAGAAATGGCTTTGTACGGAGAGAAAGAATGGTACTTCTTCTCGCCGAGAGACCGGAAATATCCTAACGGATCGAGACCGAACCGGGCGGCCGGGTCAGGCTATTGGAAGGCGACGGGTGCCGATAAACCGGTAGGATCGCCTAAACCGGTGGCGATAAAAAAAGCGCTGGTTTTTTATGCGGGTAAAGCTCCGAAGGGAGATAAGACTAACTGGATTATGCACGAGTACAGGCTGGCTGATGTGGACCGGTCCGCTCGAAGAAAGAACAGCCTTCGGGTGAGTTTTTAACGGGCCAATGCGGGCTTAAGGGATTTTATTCGTTAACCCCAAAATGTTCCCTCGATTTGTTTTAAATCCTATCTCCTACTAAATCGTTTTTAAACACACACACACACAAAAAAAATTTGTGTTCTCGATTAAATCACCTTATCTGAAGGGGGCCAAAAGGCTAGGGCTAGCCTTAAAAAAAATGATCCCTAAATAAATAAACGGGGTTCAAGTGTGAAAGGGGATCGGCTTCCTTTCACTTCTGTTCTTATCTATTTGTCCACGTTGAAAATGATGGGGCAGATATTAATTTTGTATTTTAGCCTTTCCAAAGACTAACCAATTATTTTTTGACACGTGTTATTTACAGTTGGACGATTGGGTTCTTTGCCGCATCTATAAAAAGAAAGGCGGCGGCGAGAAACTAACCGGCCCAGAGAAGAAACCGGCCGGGTCGAGAGCGGTCCGGCCCGGCCAAGATCAGAAGCCTCACGTGATGCAGCACGTGACCCGGCCCCCACCGCCAGTAAACAACGACTTCTTCTATTTTGACGCGTCAGACTCTCTGCCGAAGCTGCACGCGGACTCGAGCTGCTCCGAGCACGTGATCTCGCCGGAGTTCACGTGCGAGAGGGAGGTGCAGAGCCAGCTCAGGTGGGAGGAGTTCGAAAGGGCCCTTGCAGCTCCTTTTAATAGCGTGAGTGCCGCTGGGCCGGAGTTTTCGCAGCTGGACCCGATGTACAGGGATCCGATGCAGGACGTTCTCATGTACCTGCAGAAGCCGTTCTAAAGTGGGGATGGCAGGTGAGTTGCACGTGAGAATTACCGGAGAGCTGACGGGGGGGAGGGCGAGCTGTTGGATGGAGGTCGTGGGGTTGAGGTTGGTTTGGGGAATGTTAGCGACGAGACTGAGCGGCTGAGATTTATCGTTGGGCTTGGGCTTGAGGCTTGGGCTTGGGCCTGTGGTTTATAGAGATTCCGTGACGTCCCTGAATTTTGTTGTGGATTGGTCAAAAAGATATAGGATGTATAAATGAAAATGAGTTGGATTTTTCATAAATGGTTGTTGCTTTGGTTATCTTTCACGTTTTTTCCTTCTTTATTATTATTATTATTATTTTGAAGACATTGGCCCAAAATAAAATGCATTAGATGATCCTAATCGATTACATTAGTTTCACGTAGGAAAAAAATAATAATTCAATAGGGACTGCTCTGTAGAAAGTCATATGGCATGTACCGAAGTATAGGATTTGGATCCTCTGCGGGCGCTACTAGAAAACTATTTTTTGAGTGATTACTATGATATATTTTCAGATGTAGTACTCACTGCTGTAATGAATATTGCTTACTACTATTTTATATTGAAAAATAATAATAATTATCCACTAAATAGATCAATGACTGTGATAAAAAAAAATTGCCTCTCGTGGCCCATTCTCAGCAATAGTAGGTAAATATCTGAATTCTAAAATGTATTCAATAGCAGTAGAGAAAGATACGGACTCTAAAAGATATATTCAGCAACAGAGGGGAGGGAGATATGAATCTTAAATATATGCGCATATGTATGATGCGTCTCTTATCTCTTATTCTCGAACCTATCTCTTCATCAATTTTATGGGTGCCATCAATATGCAATATATGTGCACCCGAAATGTCAGAAATTTTGTTGCTATAACGTTGCATTCGTCTTTCAAATTAAGCAGTCACGAGACGCGTTGGTTTTCTCGCTAGAACTGAATTTGCATTAACTTTTGAGATCTTTTATCGAAGTCTTTTGTAAATAGCTGGATCGAGCTAATTGCATATTCATTCTGAGCACTCAAAGCCCATCGCTGGAATAAAATACATCTCAATTATACAGCGTGTGAGACCTTTTAACACCAAAAGAATATCTCATAAAGTGTTATCTATATATCTCGAATCTGAAGCATAAAGGTATCCTGTATTGTTCAACAGATCATCAAAAGGAATTATTTTAATTCAATCCGAACGCTCGCCTAATTTAGAACATTAATACGTGGCCCCCTCCATGACGTCAATAAAAAGAAATGAATTAATGTGCTATTTGACTATGAGTTAAGTGAAGGGTTAATGAGACTTAACCTTTCTTAACCCGTCAAACATTAAAAAATTAATGCAATGGTTAAAGTGAGTTAATCATCTATAATTTGCCGAACTTAGAAAATGCATCGGAGTTGAGCTAACCCTTCTAGAGAGATTAAAATGAGTTAACCTCTTGAACTAAGGGGTTTACTAATACTGTTATTTAGGAAGATTAAGAGCTAACCCTTTATTTATTAATAAAATAGTCAACCCTCGTTCTTCCCAAACACTAATACTGATCATAATTCATAACGGCTAAAATAAAACTCATTTAAGGGGCTAATAGTTTCGTCCTTTGAGCTATCCAATGGATTAATTACGTTAGTCTTTCTTAACCTTTTACCAAACGACGCCTAAGGTATTATTATCTACTCCTTAAATTAGAAAGATATAGATGTATATTATTGTTCAACCAGTCATTGAAAGAAAATTATTTTTAGATTCTTTCTAGACACTTGCCCGATTTAGAGCACGCTACCTCCCTCCATGATGTCAATCATGATTATTTTTATTATTTTAGTGGTTATGATTATTGTAATGCAACATTTGAATTTTTTTAATGTTAGTAAATGCTTATAAATGTATATAGATTATGTGACGCCCCTGGGTTCACACAAGGCTGCAGTCCTAGGTGAAACCAAGAATGTCAAACCTGTCATGCACCACACCGTGCAATAACATGTTTCACCATCACAATCCTATCACCCTAGTAGGGTCAATAACAGGTGTAGGTACAAAAGCAAATAAAAGATAATACAAGAGATAACTGATGAAATGATAGGGACCGAAATAATATTTCATCATCCAACATACAGAAAATACAGAGACAATGTCTGAAATGGAAATACTGAGGTTCTTAACAAGTTTGAATGAAAGGAATAAGGCATACCGCCTTTACAACATCTATAGAATAGTCCTCAAATGTCTAATACCAACTACAGTGGAGCCCAAGAAAAAAAATACATAGCTAAAATATAAAGCTGAACACTAAAGTGGTCCGCTATCAACCTGCGGCTCACCGTGCTCCTGGCTCGTGACCTGAAAGGGGGAGGGACAACGAGCGTCAAAGCGCTAGCGAGTAACATCACAACCAACCCCAGGGGAAAAGGGCTCGTTGTATAGGAAAATATAGATAATATAAATAATAGATCTAAAATCATTGATCTTACGAAAGAGGGTTTTAGTATTTAGGAATTTACAACACGAGAATAGGTACGTCGAGCGAAATAATCCAAACAAGGAAACACTCATGTATATACCTTATATCTCAGATTGGTAAACTCCTAAATACCAAACCCAAAGTTCTAGTACAGTAACGATGAAAGAAGAAAATACAACAAACACCAGAGTAAAATTACCGTGCTATGACATAGCCTACATTAACATCATGTCACTACTTACATGAATATCATGTCAAAATCTACGTAAGTGTTATACCAATATCTACATAGTTATCATGTCGTGAACTGCTGTAAAATAGGCACATGCAGGGTTAGGAACTATGTCCAATATAAGAACTAACTATTATATTTTCCAAACTCATGGAATAAGTGACAATTGTCCAACACAAGGACTGAGAGGGATTATAGTCTAACACGAGGACTTCTATGGATTATAGTCCAACACGAGGACTATAGAAATAGTAAAAAGATCGCTACGATACATGTAGTAAAATCTACTTATCAATCTCACAGCCAAATCAGTGTATATGTCCCAAATTCATACCCTCGGATCATCTATCATGCATGGACACATAGTGGGACTAATAACCAAGGTCAGATGATCCAGGCAAACCCTCGAACAAGAGTAAAAATACTCAAATACACAAAACAGGAAAATTGCAACAGAAAATTCGATGGTCGACCGCACACTGATATGCTTCCGACGGTCGACTGCTGCGACCTCACGGTCGACCGACCGAGCGCCGCGGTCGACTGACCGAGCGCCGCGGTCGACCGACCGAGCGTCGCGGTCGACCGATGAGGCTCTGCGGTCGACCGCAGACCTAAAACGAGCCCAGCGGTTGACCGCACCGGTCGACCGCCAAGCGGACAGAAACCCAATCTGGGTTTTCTGTCAGCTGCTAAACCTGAAACAAAATTTTCAAATTTTCCACGATAATACAGATCTAATGTCTATGAATCATACTGTAGGAAAACAATAAATTTTAAGCACGTCAACTATAGTCCCAACATTTTAAATACAGAGAAACGAAATCAAAACGTTTAGATTTCAGTAAACATGATTTAACTTTTGTTTAAGTAAATTTCAGATCTAAACCTTTATAAAACCCAACATTTGAGAACTCTTGTAAACTGAAACTTTTGATTCTTGCTAACCATATTGTAGAGAGTTTATTTATACAAAAAAATATCATTTTGGTTCAACAAAACTCATAAAAACCCAAAAGAAAATCATAGAGAACAGGGGTGAGGGATTGGGCGAGATGGTACTCGCCTTGGGTGTTGCCGAATGCCCTAGATCTGTAGTAGGTTGATTCCCTTCGCTGGAATTCCAGAATCCCGCTGAAAATCCTCAAGAACTCCCCCAAATCACCAATGCCAGCTAGGGTTTTGAGAGGGGAGAGAAAGGAGGCTAGGGTTTTGAAAACTCAGATCTGGGAGAGGTTCTCTCGGGCAGAAATATATATATCAACTCACAAAACCCGACCCGAACCCAATTGGACCCGAATTCTGGAAAACTTAATGACCGCTGATCGGTCGACCGGTGCGGTCGACCGCCACGGTCGACCGCGCCGGTCGACCGCTCAGCATAAAAATGCCTGCTGCCAGGCATTTCACACGCTGGCCATAACACTCGATTTCTCTCACTTATAATCACTTGTTGGGTTCCCAAACACTGATAAATATATACATATTACATATATATGTTTATTTATCACAAAAGAAAGATTTATTACTATATATTCACACAATTTCATTATAAAATTTCGGGGTTTTACAGATTAGCTATTGAATGATTGCAATGGCCTTTGAGGATTGGGATTTTTAAGCTATTAGTGAGAGGAGTCTTCTTTAATCGGACTCAGAAAAGAAATTTTAATCATGAAAATTCAAGGTGTTTTGTGCTGATTAGATTTATTTGTTGGTCCACGGTTAAAAACATGAGGGCGAAGATAGTTTCTCATTGATTTGATAACGTAAATCCTTGCGGGGGCGCCTATAGATATATGTTTTGGCGTGCAGTTGCATCATTAAATATTCCATATAAGCTTTTATAATATTTAAAATTAAAGATTGGACCACAATCTATTAAAAAATATTAAATAAGTTAATAATAAATTGAATTAGCTCATTTAAAGTGATTCTGAGTGCATTTCCATTGGATACTATAGTTTTATAATATAAAACACACCACAAACTCACACGAAAAAAAATAAAAAAAAATCTGGAACCGCCACTGCATTCTTGAATGTATATAGTCCGATTTTTGCTTGATGTTTTAATGTAATGGGCTAGGGTTAGATAAATGGCAGAAAATGGCAAATGAATTAAAAAATTCTCTTAAACTTTATATAATTTACAGAAATCCCTCTAAGGTTCTAAAAGCAACACTTCGCCCCTCTTTCCACTCTCTTAATTTCCATGCTATTAACTTGGATGTAGAAACGAATATCACAGGAAATGATAGTTGCATGCACTCCTACATAAATAAATCTATGAGTATTGTTGGTTATAAATCAAATATTAAGCTTATAGTATGCAAATTAACAAATAAATCCGAATGTAAAAAAGAATCAGAAAATCTGGCCTAATCGAGAGTAGTCGTGTAAACACTACCTTAGAAGATAAAGCACTCACCTATCGCCCTGGCACAGATGATCCTCTCTCCTCTAGCGGTAAAAACCCACAGAAGCGGCTGGCCTCTGAACTCAGGCGAGAGTACAGATCTTCTGCTCAGATGAAGAAAGTTGCCCGAAATAACACCAAAATATGAATGAAAAATCGCTTTTGAAAGCAGAGGAGAGAAGAAGAAGAAGAGACTTGTTGTGTGCTTTCCGAATGTGAATAAGGGGTGTATATATAGGGTTGAGAAACCCTTAACGGTTGTTGGATACAATCTCACGTTCCTAAATCCTGCGCACCCGTTACCCTAATTCATGCAGCCGTTAGGCACACGAAAAACGTGCAAAATAAAACGTGCGCATCCAGCGTGGCGTGGCGCGCGTTGCGACATGGCATGGCGAGGCGTCGTGCGCGTGTGTGTTATGCAAAACACACGCGCAGAAGATCTGTACTCTCCATTCCCGCTTGATCGATGTATTTTATATTCCTTCAGTATTCAGTTGGATGGATTTGTATCAGGGCATGTTGACCTGAATATTATGTCTGGGATGATATTTTAATTGTGATATGTATCATTTGGTTCTGAGTTGTTTATTATATTCTCGCTATTGTGATCGAGGACCTGTGCCTTTGCTTTATATTGCCTGACGCTTAGGGTATTAGATTGAGTAGAAGGTCTAGTACTTATTTCTCCTCAGTCTAATACGTCGTGTGTTTGTTCACATTCCGATTCCCTGGTATTTTAGGAAGCGGCGCGTGACAAAATAAGACAGCAAAATTATTAGAAATAACGCAGCAGGCGCTTGATATTCTAGGGATGCAAGAGGACTCTCCCATCTAAGGCCCTTTGCCGATAGGTGCCTGGTTGCAGCTCTTCCAGGACTGTATACGGGCCTTCTTAGTTGGGAGCTAGCTTGCCTCTCCTAGTGTCTTTATCGAAAGTGGCTTTACAGAGAATGAGGTCGCCAGCATTGATACTCCTTGGTCGAATCTTGCTGTTGTAATAGTAGGCGATTCGTTGCTGATTGGTGACCTGGGTCCGAAGCGTTCTCTCTTAGGTATCGTCTAGGAGGTCAAGGCCGACTCGAAGCCCTTCTGAGTTCATGTCCTCATCTAAGTGTTATAGTCGGATGGTCGACATACCTACTTCGACGAGCGTGACTGCTTCGGCGTCATAAACTAGCTTGAAGGGAGTCTCCCTGGTTGTGTTCTTATGGGTCGTGTCGTATGACCAGAGAATGCTAGGCAACTCTGTGTAGGTGTAAATTTCTGATTTTCCCGAAAATAGAGAATTTCGTTTGTATTGATAAGAATGACTTATTACAAACTAATTAATCGGAATTACAACAGAAGCAGAGGGAATGCCCTCCTTGTTTAACGTGGGAACTTTCGGTAGCTACAGGATGCTTCGCTCGGTACTTGCGCTGAGTCTGCTTCCCTTGGACGGTTTGACCGATGTTGCTGGAGAGCTTCAGTACTCAGTAGAAGCTCGGGTCGATAGAGTTCGAATCTTCTAGTTCGCCGGCGGTCGGGGCTCAGAACTGGGAGATGACGCTACAGTACAAGAATTATGCAGAGAGCTTATCATCGATCCTCTTCCGAAGTTTTTCTACCTCTCTTCCACCCTCTCTCCTAACCTCTCTTGAAAGATTGTTGGAAGAGGCTCTTAAATGTAAGGGAGACAGCTTGGCTGCTCCTTGGATTATGGGATGTGACCATACATTGTTCAGAGATATCCTACTGTTCACCTGTACCATGAGCGGTCATTCGAGGAGCCGTGTTTTACACATGTCACGCAGGAGTGGGAAAGCCCCTCCTCGTATGTGTGACAGTGGCTGCCAAATACTCGAGTGGATTCGGACAGCTTGCCGAATGCCGGCGGCTCTCGCCCCTCGCTTGGGCAAGTGAGGTAAGCTGTATTTATGAGGGTGCAAGCTGCTTTGGCGCTTGTCCGCTCACTTATACTGTGGGCGGCCATCTGACGGGCCTGGAGCACTATGCCCCCTCCCTACGCCTTAATAGAAGCGGGAGAATAGATACCCAGTACTCGAGTGGGTTTGGACAGCTTGCCGAATGCCAGGGGATTCAGCTCTTGATTCTGACGGGTGAGGTGAACGGTATTTATGAGCGTGCAGGCTGCTCTGGCGCCTGTCTGCTCACTCGTATCGTGGGCGGCCATCTGATGGGCCTGGAGCGTTGTGCTCTCTCCCCTCACATCGCGGGAAGTAGGGAAGGCTTGTCCTCGAGAACCCGGCTCTCGACTCGCGTGGGCGAATTTGGACCCATGCAGGCGGATTCGGATAACTTTGGCTTATAAGGGCGAATTCACCTTACCGGCGAGTCTACGTGACTTGGCGCATAAGGGCGAATATGAGGCCCGTATGTCAGCGAGCCCATCCTGTGGCCGCGGTCCGTCCTTCACCCAAGTGGGTGGTTCTAATTCGTGGGCGGATTCATGTACCAATTCGCAGCGGTAATTTTTACCGTCTATAAGACCCCCTTCAAAGTTTTCAGACCTAAACCGGCTTACGTGTGGTCTGGAATACTTTGAACAAAGAAGTTCTGGGCTGACCCAGTGCATTTGGTTTCTTTTAGGATTTTTAGCAAACCCTCAGCTATCAACGGGTTCGATCTACCTTTACTGATTACCGTTTGAATCGGGCTAGTCATACTATTCCCCTCAGTATGATGAGTTGTTGAGTAGTTTCTCTTAGGCTTAATGCTAAGATTTCCACTCTGACCCTTAGCCGCCTGGGGCGCGGGTTTAAACGAGGCCACCTCGTTGGTTTCAAAGCTTTGGACAAGTCACCTGTTTCCGAAGGCGGATGAGCCATTCAGGCGAAGTTAGGCTTCGAAGGTGAAACTTCACTTGACTTGTGGATTTTATTCGAGTTTTCGCCGATGAGACCTTTCCTTTGGGGCGAAACTAGGTTCAGTGTGAGCAAACCACGTGTCCGCTGGTGGGGCTTCGTGCTTTTCCAGTTAAGGCGGCGTGGTTCCGTCGTGTCGCTTTCATTGTGATTCGACAATTTGATGTCAGCTTCGTGCGCCTCGTTCGAATCGTGGCCATGGTTTTCGAACTCAATCGCCGGATACAACTGTTGATTTCGGTTAGGGTTCCGGGCTACGATAGGCATGTTTCCCGTTTTGACGGTTCCTTCGACATGCTGGGGGCGATCTGGGCCGTCGGTTTCGATCATGGCCACGTCTCTTGTCCGTTAGGGTTTCGCCTCTCGAGGGCGATCGTGGCCACATAAGCAATTCTGCCTTTAAATAAGCTATTTTCTTCCTTTGGGAGTTACCGTGCTCAGGAATCTTGAAAATTTTCTAAAGAGAGAGTTCCCGCTCTACCCTTCAATGGCGCCAAAATCTAAGAAATGTGTTGCGAGGGGAAAAGGCCCTGGACACTATTCTAACCGTCTCTCCGTCGGTGCGCCCGCCAGCATGTTGGAGCCGCGCTTGGGTAAGTCAAAGGGTTCCTCTGACGACCTCGTGCAGGTTACAGACGTTGGGTTGGGAGGATAAGTGTCGCTTGTCCTCCTCGAATTCCATCGTCCTTTGGCAGCTTCCCCGATTTAGGGCAAAGTTGGCCCTTTTTAGGCGGATTTTACATTTATTCTTAGAGGACGATCTCTGTCTCCACGGGCGAACTTAACCCTTATTGGGTGAAGGCAAACTCGTTTTCGATAGGCGAGTTTGGCTTTTTCTCTAGTAAAGGGGAGTATCGTTTATACAGGCAGACCTCGTTCTGATTAAGTGGAGTTCCCCTTTCGACAGGCGAATTCGCCCGTCTTTGCTTGATAGGCGAATTTACCCTTAGGGCGGATTCTGTCTTGATTCTTTGGTTTCTTCTTGCAGCGACCTTTTCCGACGAAGCTCTTCCGAAGGACGTGACCATCGGTCTCGCCGGAGGCACAGGCTATACGGCGCCTTCCCGATTTCCTTCCTTGGATCCAGTGCATGTGTTCTCTGCTGATAAGCTAGATGGCCTGATAAGGAGAGTCATTGATGGGCACCATCTGACGTTGCGTGAGCTGACCACCGACGCGGTGTTGACAGACGAGGCCAGGACAGAGTTACAAAAACCCCAGTTCTTGTTTGGTGATGCTACGACTGATCCTTCCGCCCTGCTGATTAAGGAGAGTAGGTAGTTCCGCGTGGTGGATGGGATCCACTATTATCTTCCTAGCATGCTGAGAGGGATCTCGATCGTCGATTTGCGATCTTTTGTGGTCCCCAGAGTGATGAACTGGGATTTGACCCCTACTCAGGACGGGGTCACTTGCGGCGTCTTCACGGGCTCGACGACTGGGGTATGGGGTGGAGAGTTCTTGCAAATGGGTGACCGGTCTGCGTCCTGGCCTACCGTTCAACGAGGCGCTCGCCGGAGAGACGACAGCTGTCGCGGAGACCTTCCATCATCGTTTCTTTCAAGCTGGCGGGAGCTTTTCCCCAAAGGACTTCAGGGCCCCAGGGTGGATCTATTCTGCCCCTGGAAGCAAGACCTGGTGGTCCAAGATTACCGATTACATTTTGGCCGAGAATTCCAACCTCGCGAATTCGGAGCTGTATGTGGCCATTCATGCCACTCAACATGGTCTGAAGATTAGTGCTCTTTAGTTCCACAGTATCTTGGAGCTGTATTGTGCGGACAGTGGCACGTTTTTCACCCCTAATGGTGAGCTCGGCATAGCACTTCACGAGATGTACGACGTGTCAG
Source organism: Asparagus kiusianus (assembly GCA_022839385.1). Classification (NCBI taxonomy): domain Eukaryota; kingdom Viridiplantae; phylum Streptophyta; class Magnoliopsida; order Asparagales; family Asparagaceae; genus Asparagus; species Asparagus kiusianus. Next base: position 287,696 of record BQKN01063717.1, read on the forward strand.
GACTGCCTTTAGGATACTTTCCGTATGAGGAGTACGTTCCCGGTCAAGATGAGATTGATCAACTTTCAAGCCGCTCCCCTTTGGTGGTAAAGACCCTGTGGGAATTGCTCTGTCACTATCATATATGCCTCGATACCTTAGGAGCGGTCGACCACAAAGGCAAGAAGAAAAGGGCCCCGGGGATCAGCCACAAGAACTGGGCTAATTATTTATTCCCTGAGAATGATGTCAAAGGAAGGCCTGCTCTGCCGCTGAGCGAATGTGACCAGGCTGAAGTGGAAAGTAGGATGGCCAGAGGGGAAGCCACTGTAGCTCTTGAGCATGACGAGAGCGGGTTCAAGTCCGGAACGGTCTTCCACTCGTTTCACCACCAGGCCCAGTCCCTTATTTCCGGAAAGGCTCTGTTCGCGGGGTACCTCATGCTGTGGTTGAAGAGGTGCGTAATCCCCACTCATTCCTTTGAGGCGCTTCCCGTGGAGGTCGTGTATCCTGCGGTTTGCTTAGCCCACTGGAAGTCTTACTCCTTAGTTTTGGCGATGGTAGCGTGTATCCATCGGGAACTCCGCACTCTGACGGCCCAATTCTGCCGCGTATCGACTATCGATGAGGGGGAAGGAGAGGTCATCAGGACCCCTAACCCCAGGGTGGGGCTGCCGTATACTTATTTGATGGTGTGGTTCGTATACCACTGCGAGTGCTTGATGAGTGCCCCATCGACTCTTCAAGGGGACAAGTTCGTCCCATTCGTTCAGCGCTTGGAGAGGTGCTCTTGGAAATGTAAGGATATTCCCAATGCACAGAAGACGCTCTCCCATTTCGGGCATTATAACTTTCGTCGTTTCTTCCCTTACTTCAGTGGGGGAGGATATGGGGAGTCTCTTAGAGATGAGCCGACGGCGGACCATCATACAGTTCTCTCCTGCGTCGTTTTTCGATGGTTGGTGAATATTTGGCCGGGGTATCATGCCCTACGAACTGGCTCTACGTGCTATCTCGAGCCGTATATCCCTTGCAGGTTTGCCCGCCAGTTTGGGTACGACCAATTGTACGTGGGCAACGCTAATCCCCGCCTACATTTCGAAGGGGGGCTGGTGGATGGAGCTCGGGCATGGTTCTGGACTCATGCTGGCGGTACCCATGCCCGTTTTGAACTACCTGCGAAGGATCTTGATTTGCATCATACGCTCATGTACTGCCGGTGGTACCGGGGTGCCAGCGCTAATCCCGATGGCTTCTGGTTACAGAGCTCGTGTCTGGCGGAGCACGGGCGTCGCCCAAGGGGAGCTTCTCGTCCTTCAAGGCGGAGGGGCCATCAAACTGCTAAAGAGTGGCTCTCGGAGGATCCTGCCGAGGATACCGAGAGTTTTGACGCCGGTTTAGATGAATCTGGGACAGCCGAGGCTTGAGCTTCTTCCCCTAGCCCTTCGTTGGATCCTCCTAGCGCGCCAAGAGAATCTGAACGCCCAGAGCAGGCCCGGAGTACGAAAGCTGGACAGATGGGGATGCCCCTTCTGTCCTCGAGTAGCTCGCTTCTCTCCAAACGTCAACGGGAGGCAGCGGGCCAAAGTTCCCGAGTGGAGGTGGCCAAGAGGGCCCGCCGTGATGAGGCAGTTGTTAGGTCCTTTATTTTGATGATGATTTACAAACACCATTATTGATGCTAATCGTGTATTGAGCCATATTGTAGATTTCAATTCATTAGCACAACGAAATGGAGGATTAGATGGGACATGAGCTACAACGATGATATCTAAAGGAGGTGGAGGCAAAGTGATGAAGCAATGCTTATCAAGAACATCATATGCTATATATAAGCTTCATTAACTCATAAGCAATATCAAGACTCAAGGAATATGTTTCTGTGTGAGAGATATTGCTATTTTATTTTCTCTCTCTAGTATTTATATGTAGGCAAGTATTTGAAGATTTCTCTTGAAGCTTTATGGGATATTACATACACACATACACTTTCAAACTCATTTTTTTGTACTTGGGTCAAAAAGACATTTTCCACAAATACATGGACCTATTTGCAAAACTTCTTTTCAAACAAGTATGGTAAAGTGTTTACAAACTATTTGCCAAGTTTTACTTTTTTATGAATTTATTTGATATTTGTTATCAAAGTTTTAAATCAGGTTTTCTGTGTGCATGTTTATGAGTCGACTCATGTATAGTAATGAGTCGACTCACAAACTGCTGCGTAGCTCTCTTTTCTCTTCTGCTGAGTCGACTCATAAATTTCATGAGTCGACCCGACAGGTTGAGTCGACTCATACCTGTCATAAGTCGACTCAAGAACTGCGCTGGTTTTTGTGTTTTGGTTTTGCTGAGTCGACCCATACTTAATGAGTCGACTCATGAATGATGAGTCGACTCATATATTTTTTCAGTCGACTCATAAGCTGTTTTTTAGCCTGTAACGGTAACTTATGAGTCGACTCATGAACAGTGATGAGTCGACCCATAAACACTGTAACGACTATATTTGTACAGAATTAGAACTCCGTTTTTCTTGGGATTTCAGCTGATCTCTTGGGGTTTTAAATGCAGTTTTCACATCTTATAAATACCCAACAACCTCAACTACTTCAGATATAAAATTAATTGTAAAATTGCTTGAGCTTGAGTTAATTGTTTTCAAAGAGCCTTAATTTTCATTTGCTCACACTAATCAAGAGTTCACATCCCAAGCTTCAATTGCAATCTCTCTTCTTGCCATAGGCTGATTGTAAAGAGAGATATTTTCTTCCATTTGCTACTGTTGTGAGCTTGATCTCGTGGAGATCATTGTGTGGTTGTAAGATCTCAAGAGGAGATCGTTGTGTAGAAGAAGTTCCGGCTTCCAAACCGGGTGTGTAGTGGATTTCTCCTCGAGAGTGGGGAGCGGGGACGTAGGTCGGAGGACCGAACCTCGTGAACATATCGCGCGTCACAAATTGGCTAACTATTTCTATCCCTACTCTCTTATTATTGTTTTTATACTTCTTCTTATATGTGATTTATCGTATCTAATTTTTAATTGAATTTCATTAGTCCAAAAACCCTATTCACCCCCCCTCTAGGGCCTTTCAGCAGTCGGGACCGTTAGAGTGGCGGAGGGTCAGGATGGTGCTTCTCAGGTGATCCCCCCTGGTGTGACTGCCTCCGGGGCTGGAGCTGATCAGTCCACCCCTTCTGCTGTATTGGGGGCGGCTCCGGTGACTTCGAAGAACACTCCCCCTCCGTCTGGCGTAGGGCCACAGGCGGGGGTTTCAACGACTCCTACACCCGCAATAAGAGGTAATCTTTTAGTGCGGCACTCCCGGGTACAAAGTCGGATCTGCATCTCCTGACATTTGTGTTGAATTTGCGCAGGCATAGCTGAGAAAGTGATCTCCATCCCTTCTGACGAAGAGGGGGGGACTGGAGATGAAGAAGGTCTTGGTGGTTGAGGTAAGAGTAGGCTTTAGCATTGTTGATCCTTCTGTGCCAGGGGGTGTTTGTTAATGTTCTCCTTACACTTGCAGCCGACCCCTCTTATGAAGCTGCTGGCAAAGAAGATCCCCCCTCTTGGGCGGGTCACTCGGGTGAATCAGAGGCGGATGATGACGTCTCGATCCATGAGGCGTTATCAAGCGAGGAGGAGGTGTCGGCTCATGCAGACGTGTCAGGCCAACAAGGGGAAACCTCCACCCTCGAGGAAGCACCGATTGGGGGTGGACCCTCAGCGCAAGAGTCTCCGATCCAAAGGGGGACTCCTACTCGGTTGGCGGCCACTTCCTCGTCTGTGGTGGCTATTGATGCCACGGCCTCTACCCTGATGGCGTCGGCAGTCATACCGGCTTTGGCGGTGCCAATCGCTGCTTCTGCGGTCATGACTACCGGTACTTCAGTCATAACTTCATCCTTGGCAGAGGAGGCTGCCCTCTCTCCCTTGGAACGTTCGCGAAAAAGGAAGGTGATATGAGCCCTGATTAACTTTCAAGACACTTTAGCTGATTGCGTCAAGCTTGCCTTGGAGGAGAGCTGCCCCTTCGAGGAGTTCAAGGAGGACCTCGATCACGACATGTTCTTCTTAATCAAGAGGCTTGGCACCACCGCGGCGGCACCGCACTTTCAGCGTTTGAAAGCGGTGGAGGAGGCTGTTCAACAGTTGCTTGCCCTTCGCGCGAAGAGTTCCACAATTGTCGATCTCGCGTCCGGCGAAGTTCGAGCAGCAGTGGAACCGCGATCGCCGTCTGAATGAGACCATGTCACTGGAGACAAGGTTATCAGTAGAGTTGGAGCAGGCCAAGGCTGAGGATGCACGAGTGGCCCATGAGCAACAGATGGCCGATAACCGTCTTTCTCGCCTATCCTCCGAGATAGAGAAGCTGAAGCAAGTTATAGCTAATGCGCAGGCCTCCTTGGCCATTCAAGAGAAGGCTCGTGAGCAGGTGGCAAAGGAATTGGAGGATATCGAGTCTCGTCGGCAATTGGTTGCCGATTCCGTTGAGGAGAAGGATCGAGCCCTCAAGGAGGCCAAAGACACCGTGCAAGACTTAGTCTCGCGCACCGAAGAAGATCTTCGTCGGGAGATCCTGAGGAAGTTCGAACTTCACTATGCTGGGGAGATTCGTGAGGCGGAACTGCGGTTGAGAGCTTTGTAACTCGCCTTTGATTCCCCGTTTGTAATAGGATTTCCTTATTATGAATGAAATTATCCTTTTGTTTCTGGCCATTATCACTTGTGCGCGTACTCTATTTTTTTTAACATGCGCTAGTCGGCGTTTGGCCGCAAGAAACTCTTATCGGTGGATTTCAGTTATAAGCTCGTCTCGCCTACAGCCGGATTTTATCCGCGGGCGAATTTGCGGGGGTTATACTGACGAATTCGGCTGCGGGCGGGCTCCGCTTTTAGCGGGTCATGTGTTAACCCACGTGCACGTCAGTTACGGAGATGTGGGCACGTCGCTTCATATTAAATGCGGTGCAGTGGGTCTCTTCGTCCTCCACGCCCGATTCGGGTCGTTGGCTGGGGATCGTACCCAGAAACTGCCGAATCCTGGCCGTTCATACGGGATCCGAGTTGTTCGGCCTTACCCTCGACTGTTTGGGCCTGAAAGATTTAATCGAACCGCGGATAACTGCTTAGACTCAGGGTATTTAGTACCCCTTCCCTTTGTTAAGAAAGGCCGCAGTTTCTTTGTTGTCTTCTTCAGAGGAAGTCCAAATTTCCTTTGCGTCCTCAGGATGGCACCGAAGGTGAAGAGGGTTACTTCGAAGAAGAGAAAGGAGGCGTCTTCTTCGGGTGCTGCTGAAGCCGCCGTCGCTGAAGGTATCTCTTTACCTTAACCTCTATTTAGGGGTGGGTGGGGTAGGTATTTCTCATCTGACCCCTTTCTGTGTTATCGTTGTGTTTCACAGCCCATGAAGAGGTGCCACCTTCCGAAGAACACGCGGCTGAGCCCATTTTGATTTCCGACGACGAATCCGAGGGTACCACAACTTCTCCTACCTCAAGCCCCGCCGCTCAAACTAGAGCCGAACCTTGTCTCGAGGTTCTGCCCATCGCAGCACTTGCTCCGAGTCAAGAGCATGTCTCTTCGGGTTCATTGTCCTTGCAAGCTCGCATCGAAGAGTTCGAGAATGCTGTGAAGCAGGTGTTTCCCTTGTCAGCCTCGGCATGGGAAGTTACGACGGCTTCAGGCAGTCTCTTCTGGACCGCATGGCTGGCTTTAGGTGACTGGGCGAGAACCGGCTCGTCACGCGTTGCATGCAGAAGCTTCGCCTTTTAGAATCACGCTTGATGAGACTAGAAATCTTGACGCGGGAAGGTCCAGAAGTCGATGTGGAGTCCTTCCTGTCCCAAATTCGACGTCGTGAGGCCTGGGAGCAGGAGGTCCGCTCTAGAGAAATAGCGGATCTGGAATCCATCGTCGCCTTCTGGGTGAGTCAGCAGCGTCCACTGGAAAAGCGCGTAAGCGAACTCACTTCTACCGTATTCCGTTTAAAAGCCGAGCTAGAGCAGGCGGAGACGGCTCTGAAGGAATTCCAGTCCGAGAGCGTTAAGGTTGGCAAGACTGCCGAAGCGGAGGCTCGGAGCCTTGAAGCCTTGCGCCAGGAAGATGCCGCCGCCAGATCAAGTTTTGAAGACCGAGCTCGGAAGGAGGCTGAAGACAAGGCTAGGGAGGACCATGCAAGAAAAGTAGCCGAAGTTAAGGCAGAGCTCGCATCCTTTAGTCTGTTGGACTAGGTCCTCTTGACTGAAACTGTGTTAAGACATTTAGTTTCATTTGCTTTTGACATTGTGTTATGACTCGTTTGATTGTGGAGTCATAACTTTGTTCAAATGTACTACTTTAAAAGTACTTAATGAAGTTCGTATTTTCTCATTGCGCACATAACCTTTTAATATGCCGCCGTCCAGTGTTTTGCTCGTAGAACTGCTGACAATTCCGTGTCGTAGGTGAAGCCCCTCGCGCGATGGCGAGTTAGTGTCGATGGCTATACCCAAACGCTGGCGAAGCTCGAATGAAGGCGAAACGCCCATGCTGGCGAATTCACGTTGGAAGCTAAGCTCGACTACTGGCGAATTTACGCTGTAAGCAAAACTCGTAGGATGGCGAGTCTGTGTTGATGACCAGACTTGGCTTCTGGCGAGACTAAGCTGCAAGCGGAACTCGTGGAGAGGCGAGTTCGCGTTGAAGGCTAGACTCGTCTTCTGGCGAGTTTAGGCTGCAAGCGAAACTCGTGGAGAGGCGAGTTTGCGTGGAAGCCCAAATTCGGCCGCTGGCGAATTTACACTGCTAACGAAATTCACGTTACGGTGGATTTGTCCCACAGTAGAAGACTCAAATGCGGGCGAAACTCGTGCCATGCGTCTGCTCGCGGGCCCAAATACTTTCCAGCTAAGGCTTTGTTAATGCTCATTAATGGTTAAACGACGGGACGCTTCGTCTCTCGCGCTTAATACGATCAGTCGGTTTGGGGTCCCGAGAGAAGTGGCCTTTATTTATTGGTGTTGAGCTCGAAGCGTCCCAGGATGTCTGAGCCGTTCGATTGTTCGGGCTAACAAATCTCAGCCGTTGGGCCCTCGGCTATATATGATGCGCCCGTCGTCTTTTCAGTAAAGCTCTCGCATTTTTGAAATAATTCGTGAACGAGAATTGCTGTAGAAACCCTCCATGGCCTCTGCGTCCGACCATAGTTCCTCCGAAGGCGTCAGCTCTTCTGCCACCGTCGTCGATGTCGGTGCGTCACCGGTTTCCCCCACGAGCTCGGCTCAGGGGTCTTCCGCACCGGACCCCACGTCTCACCCTGCGTTCGAGATCCTCCGGCGGTTGGAGGGTCTAGTGCATCGAACCGCCGTTGTCATCGGCGAGGGCGCCGGGAGATATTACGACGCGCTTCCTCTCGTAGAGGCGGGTCTAGGGGCGGTCTGCCGCATGGGCGGTTCCTCGCTCGCACGGCGATGTGAGCAGGAGCTCGGCCACGTAGAGGGGTGGATGTACCGCCTCGAGGATCTAGCGCACGACGACGCTTCGGACGCGCCACCACCCCTCTCGATGCGCTTCATGCTAGAGCATGAAGAGAGGGCAAAACGGATCCAGGCGAAGGAGGCCGAGCTCAAGCGCCTACGCAAACAGCACCAGGCGGTGTTGGCTAGGATGGACGCTTACATGGATGCCGCCTTCTTCGAAGATGCTGGGTCCCCTAGCAGCGAGGCAAGGCTGCGGAAGCTCGAGCGGGAAAACATGGAGATCTGCCAAGCTGCCGGAGAGGTGGATCGGGCACTTCAACTCCTTCGCCAGGAGGAAGAGGATGGTGAGGCTGCTCTCGCCAAGCTGCGGCAGAAGCAAGAGGAGGCGGCGAAGGCCCAGCGTGCGGTGGATCTTTCGGCGGTCAAGGCCAAGATCGCCGCCTTCAGCCTACTGAAGCTCCTCTAGTGCCTACTTTGGTTAAGCGACCCTTTTTTTTGTAACTCAGTTGATGCTGGCCGCATCAAAACTAAAAACTTATGCATGCAAATTTTGGCCCGTAATGGCCTTTTGCTTTGCTTATCCTCTGTTTCGCATGCACAGTTTCTTTTTCTTTTCTATTTTCTGGTGTTGGTATGCATTCGACTTATTTTGTCTTCAGGTTGAACTCGCCTGCGCTGTTTGGCGCTTGAGTTGAGCTGCTCATGCCATCTCTGGCGAACCTGTTTTGGACTTGGCCGTTAGGTCCTTTCTCTACTTTTGGCTGTTCGCGACGTGGGGTCGGGTTAACCCCGACTTTCGCGTTGCAGCTCAAGTGGGACCAAGAGGGTAACACTTAGCCTGAGACTAGGAATGGTTGCTCGTGCATACGACCAACCGATGTCCCCAATCTTTGACTTGCCACTCGGCGAGTTGTTGTTCGGAGGAACTGTCGGGCGTGACGCCTGTCGAGCTGCCCTTGATAATTGTCGTCGTTCGTGAGGGTGACGACACAGGCGATAATCGAATCGTTCAGGGATGTAGGAATGTGACGATCGATTGTTGTAGGAGCTATCGCGCGGTAGGCTACTACCCATCAGTTATCCTAAGGGAACGTTAGGATATCTGGAATAGGCTAAGTAGTTCAGGGACGTAGAAGTGTGACTATCGACCGAAACGCGTCGTGTGGTAAGTTATTACTTAGGCTGTGCTATTCGTAGGAATAACGACACCGGTTATCAAAGGTAATCATTAACCTGATGAAGTCTTGTTGCAATCGGAGCAACTATGAGGCCTTATCATCCCATTGAGAGAGATTGATAAGCTGACTTGGTTAGAGGTGATAGTTAACATAGCCGAATAGTCTGCCGTGATGTGAGCGACTTTGGTGGACTCGCCATCCTATTGGGGAGGATTGGCGAGTTGATTTTCGCCAGAGGTTAGGTGTTAACCTGGCAGTGGGGGTTTGTTACGATTTGAGCAACTCTGTGTCTGCCGCGATGTGAGTGACCTTAGTGGATTCGCCATCCTATTGGGGAAGATTGGCGAATTGACTTCCGCTAGAGGTCTGACATCATCGTGGCAGAATTAGCCTGGTCTCGCTCGTAAGGAAGTTGGACCAAGGGGCGACCCAGGTCACGCTTTGGGAGCGCTGTTGGCGACGACTTATATGGGGTCTTCTGCTAGAGCGAAAGAGGTAGGGACAGTTTAGCCTCGTGTACCAGTCGGAGGGGGTAAGTACCAGTTTAGACTCATGCACTCGTGGGAGTCTAAAGAAGAACTAAGGGTAGTACTTTTTTAAGTATTTGCCGTTGATGGGCATCATGATCTTATCGCCGTTTGGCTTGACAAGGCGATAAGACCCATTCGAATAGACTGTCTCTACTACGAATTGCCCTTCCCATTTGGACTGGAATTTGCCTTTCTTTTTGGAGGTGAGGATCATTGGTCGGCGAACAGCGAGCACCAGTTCTCCCTCCTTGAAGGCCCGGCACTTGACTTTCTTGTCGAACGCTTTGGCCATTCGGGCTTAATAGAACTCAATGTGTTGTTGAGCTTCTAGTCGTTTGTCGTCCAACGCTTTGAGCTCGGTGAGTCGTCGTTGGTGATTATCCTCCACTATCATCCCCGTTGCCAGGGCGACACGGAGGGATAGAATTTGAATTTCTAACGGCAACACGGCCTCACAGCCGTATACCAATGAGTAGGGCGTATGGCCAGTCGGTGTGCGAACCGTTGTGCGATATGCCCACAAGCTTTCGCCAAGTTTTTCATTCCAATCGCGTTTGCTAGTGGAAGTCAACTTGGTCAAGATCTTGATAATTGTTTTGTTGAAGGCTTCGGCTAGACCATTCGCCGAAGGATTATAGGCCGTGGAAGAGAGGTTCTGTATTCGGAACTTGTGACAGAACCTGGTGAATGCATGGCTAACAAATTGCGTGCCGTTGTCGTGAATAATACGCCGGGGTACACCGTATCGGTATATGACATGGTGTTTGATGAATTTGACCACGTCATTAGTCTTGACCTCTCTTAAGGGGATGGCTTCAGCCCATTTAGAGAAGTAGTCAGTGATCGCGAGGATGAAACGATGACCTCTTGCCGATGGCGGAGATATTGGTCCGACTATGTCCATCCCCCACGCTTTGAAGGGCCATGAAGCCTTCGTCGGGTGCAGGTCTTCGGGCGGATAGTGCATATAGTTGGCGTGGATCTGGCACTCGTGGCAGCGTTTTGCGTAAATGACTGCGTCGTGAACCATCCCGGTCCAAAAGTAGCCTATCCTTCGCAAGCGATCCCAAAGTTTGGGTCCAGGCTGGTGAGCTCCGCAAACGCCATCATGGGCTTCGCGCAAAGCTTCTTGGGCCTCTACTCCCGACAAGCATCAAAGTAACAAACCGTCGTACGACTTTCAATACAACGTCTTGGTGGTCGAATCGTAGTAGAATCTCGTGGCACGTCGCCGAACAGACTCTCGCTCCCTTGCGTCTTCGGGCAATATGCCATACAGGACGTAGTCGATGATTGGGAGATGCCAATCTTTCGGATCTGGATGATCCGAGATCTGATGGGTGGCGTTCGCTTCTGGGACGTCTTTCAGTCGAAAGAGCCTTCTGCTCGCCATTGTGACTCATTGGGTCGTCTCTAACGGCTGGGCCAGGTTAGCCGCCAAGGAGGCAAGGGCGTCCGTATGTGTGTTCTTGGATCGCAGCACGTGCTCAATGCGGAAACTCTCGAATGACTCCACTAGCTTGGTAGCCGCTTTGTGGAGTGGGATTAGATTGTCGTTCCTAACTTCGCACTCGCCTGTCATCTGCTTGATGATGAGTTGGGAGTCGCCGTAAGCCTCGAGATGCTTTATCCCTAGCTCTTTTGCCAACTCGAGCCCGATGAGTAACACATTGTACTCAGCCACGTTGTTGGTGCATGGCTCTGTCAAAGAAAAGGCTCGGGGCAACACGTGGCTATGTGGAGAAGTAAGGACTCCCCCCACTCCTGTAATAATAGAGCCGTTCGCGCCTACGCGAGACGCACCGTCGAAGAACATCTGCCACACTTCCGGTAACGAGGTTACGTTGGCTTCGGGCGGTTCATCTGGCAAATCTTCAAACAGGTCGGTCTTCGCCCCCAGCGGGTGACTAGTCATGAGATCGCAGATGGCCTGTCATTTGACTAACTTTTGTGGCATGAAGTGTATGTTGTACTGAGAGAGCAGAAGCACCCACGTGGCCAGGCGCCAGTTTAACGCTGCGGGTTGTGTCATGAAGACCCGGATGGGGTTCATCCCGGAGATGACATGGATTGTCTGGCCGACCAAGTAGTGTTGCATCTTTTGGATGGCGAACACTAAGGCCAAACATTCCTTCTCGACCATCGGGTACCGTTGTTCGGCGTCTTGCAGGGTTCTTCTTAGGTAGTAGATGACTTGCTCATGGCCCGCATCATCATTTTGTGCCAAGAGGGCGCCTAGAGAATGCTCCATGGCCCGTATATAGATGAGGAATGGCTTTCCTGAGATCGGCGCCGCAAGGACGGGTGGGTTCGAGAGATAAGCTTTGATCTCTTCAAAGGCCCGCTGGTAAGGCTCGTCCCACACGAAGGAGGTGCCTTTCTTCATAAGCTTGGAGAACGGCTGGCATTTGCCCGAAAGATTTGAGATGAATCTTCGGATGTAGGCCAATCGTTCCTGAAGACCTCTTAATTCTTTGAGGTTCCGAGGCGGTTGAAGATCTTGAATGGCTCGCACCTTGTCCGGGTCGATTCGGATCCCTTTCGTTGTGACGACGAAACCGAGGAATTTACCACTAGACATTCCTAAGAATGATTTCGTAGGATTCATCTTGAGTTGGTGAGTCCTCATGAGTTCGAACATTGTCCTCAAGTCCTGGAGGTGGTCGTCTTTGCGGCGACTCTTCACGACCAGGTCGTCTACATAGCACTCTACCATTTTTCGCAGGTGCTCTAGAAAGATCGTGCTCATGGCGCATTGATAGGTTGCGCCGGCATTCTTGAGTCCGAAGGGCATGACCATGTAGCAGTATACCCCCATGGGAGTTCAGAATGAAGTGTGTTTCTCGTCCTCGGGGTGCATTTTGATTTGATTGTACCCTGAGAAACCATCCATGAAGGACATCCTCTCGAATCCGCACGTGTTATCGATGATGACATTCGTGATGGCAAAGGAAATTCGTCCTTAGGGCATGCGGCGTCGAGGTCTCTGAAGTCGATGCAGATGCGGATCTTACCATTTTTCTTCAGGACCGGAACAATATTGGCCACCCAGTCAGGGTGATGTTCTTCTCTGATGAAACCGGATTCGATGAGTTTCTTCACTTCGGCCTCGATCGCCTCCATAATCTGAGGGTGAAACCGCCTCTGCTGTTGTTTGACTGGCTTGGCGTCTGAGCTGATGTTGAGGCGATGTGTGGCGACCCGCGGATCCAAGCCAGGCATGTCCTCATAATTCCATGCGAAGACGTCAATGTATTCCCGTATGAGGGCAATGGGATCTTCTTTTTCTTGAGGAGGTAGACTGCCGCTGATGAATATGGGCTTGGGATTCGCGTCAGTGCCCATGTTCACCTGAAGGATTTCGTCTTCGGTTGGCGGTTCCCGTCGCTCGAAGCGACTATTCCACTGAGCGTTAACGTGGCGATCCCACGTCTCGTCATAAAGTGGGACTTGTCCATCCTCCACCATTTCGGCGGGATCAATCGTAGCCATGTTAACCGTAAGGTTATCGAATAGCTCCCTCACGCTGACGTCCGAGTCCCATGCCAAGGTTACCGACGATCGATCTCCTGAACATGCATAATCGGTGTCTTCGTTGACGCAATAGCACAGGTTCGATGAGGAAGAGGAGTAGCCTAAGCCCCTCCGAGTCCTGTTGAAGTAATTTGAGGGTTTACCCTTAGGTACGTGAGCAGGTTGAATGACTATTTTGCGCCCTCGGCCGTAATTCAGGCCCTCTAAGCGAGCGAGGTCGTATCCCATGTCACTCATCATGCGTTTGGCGACTTGGCTGTATCGTGAAAATTGAGGCGCCGGGTCCTCATCTTCAGATTCATCCCATAGTGTGCGTAGGGGACAATCGATTCGGCCGAAAATAATATCTTTTTGATAATTATTTCGGGCTGGCACAACGAGTACAGCTTGCGACGACTCAATCGGTCGTGTTTTTGTGACGTATGACGAGCATACTGGCAAGTGCAGGGAGGGATCGCCGTAGAGTTTTGACCATAGGTCATTGGGTTTATCATCCTCGGATGTAGAACAAGACGACAAATAAGCGAAGTTGGACTTCTCATTCATGATAATCTTCTCCGCCTGAACAACGTTGGTTACATGGTGACTTTCATAACCGATTATAATTGACTCGAAGTCATTTAGAATTAGGCTATCGCCGTACTCAGGTTCGCTATCCGCCTCGTTGCCGCTCTCCGGTTCTTCGACCGGTGGCTCGTCGGGGTCTTGGTACAACAGAGAATCCGTGAAGTAGTTTTCGACACCTTTAAAGGGTTGCTTGTCGGCCATTATTGTTTTCACCTGCTCATAATCGTCCACATACTTCAGGCATTGGTGCAGAGTGGATGAGACTATTCGATTGCCATGGATCCACGGACGCCCTAAGAGTATGTTGTAAGAAAGCTCGGCATCGATAACGTAGCAGGTCACCTCCGTCTTCATGTCGCCTATTCGGCATTTCAGGCGAATTTTCCCAACGGCCGAGTCCCGATGGCGTTAAAGCCAAAAATGGTTGTGGTGGTCGAGGACAGACGCTTTGGCGGTATTCCCAGGTGTTTGATCAACTTTAGGGGTACGATGCTCAATGCAGAATCCAGGTCGACCTGAATCCGATCCACTTTCGACGAACCAACGTACCCCGTGAAGTATAGTGGCCGATCATGAGATGTGCTCTTGATGAGCATGTCTTCAGGAGTGAAAGTGATGCACGGGACCCGTCTCTCGAAGGTTTGGCAACAAGTCGCACATTCTTGTTCTGCTTCTTCCTCTCTCGAGAAATGGGTGAAGAACGCCTCTGAGTCGGCCACGTCTCTTGTAGGGCCTCCCGGGTAGGCCTGGATAGCCGAAGGAGGTCGTACATGGTGATTCGCGCAGGGATGCTCTTCAGCTGCGCGAGCACATTAAACTAGAAAGGTTGGCGACTTGAACTTGGTCTGTCTGGATTGGGAGGGGTTGTCGCGGCTGGCCTCGTGGGAGGTCTCGCCGGGTTCTCCGCCCTCGTGGGATATTCCTTCGCGAATTCCTTCCCTGCTCTCGTGGCGAAGACGTTAGTATCCTCTTCGGAGTCGGTCAGGGCGGTCATTACTGCGTTGTCTCTACCCAGGATGGCGGAGACGACGTTGCAATGTTTTCCCTTAGCCTCTTTCGAAGGCTTTGCAGTCCATTGCTCATCGTCGAGGAGGTCCGGATGGACCCACATCACCTGACCCGATGGCAGAGTCTGTGGAGTTAAACCCTTCCCTCGCAGGTTGTGAGGATCATCATTGGTGATCTTCAAGACTACCTTAGGGATAGGAATTACCCCTGCCGGAGCTTGGACCTCCGGGAGATCTGTCCCAAAGCTCAAGGTGATCATGTTCGTAGTCACCTGCTTTTGAACCTTCTCCTTCTTTAGGACCCCAGCATCGTAGAGGGCCTGGAGCTTGTCCTTGAGGACGTAGCACTTGGCTATGTGGTGGCCAAAGAATCTGTGATAGGCACAGTAACTCGGGTCACCGGTTTTGTTCGCCTCCTCAGGCTTTGTGGCTTCTGGCAATTTGATCTGACCGCTCTTGAGTAGCGTATCGAATGTTGCCACCACCTGATCTTCCTTGAAGTCGTATTGCCATCGGGGGCGTTGCTCAAATTGTCTGGGCTTTGGCCTTTGGGTAGTTTTCGGCATGGGGGCGGAATCAACGGTCATGATCTCCTTTCCTCTCGTTCGAGGGGGATTCTTTGGCACAGCCGGCTCCGTGGCTCCCTTCTTGGGCTACGGCTCTTCGGCCTCTAGCCTCTTGATCATGTTTTCCACCTGCTCGCCCTGACGCACAAGCTCTTTCCATGTCCGGGTTTCCACCGCGCCTATTTTGGATAAAATATGGATCGAAAGGTTGTTGCGGCACATCTCGATCAGCGTTGATTCGAAAACTTGATCCCGACAGTGGACTGATCAGTTTTAAAATCTCTTCACGAAGTCGTTGACCGACTCCGACTTCCGTTGCTTTTCAGCGAGGAGAGTGGCCATTAACCCTTCCGTGTCGTCGTCGAAGAAGCGGTCCAAAAAGAGCCTTTCAACGTTGGCCCATGACTTGATAGAGCCAGGTTCTAACTTACGGAACCATTCAAAGGCCACCCCTTTAAGGGTGCCTATGAATAGTCGAGTGAGAATGACGCCATTCCCCGTAAGGAACCCAGTCTGCGCCATGAAGTAGTAGATGTGCTGCGAGGGCGAGCCCTTGCCGTCAAATTACACCAAGCTGATCGGCTTGAACTTCGCCGGGTATGGGACCATATCCCATTCGATAGGGTAGGGACGGACAACCCCCAGCTTGTTCATATTCTGCTGAAGCTTCAGTGCGTTGAGCTGGTCTTAGAACTCGTCGAACCTCTTGTCACGGACACTACCGGTATGCGACGTCCCTAGTGACGTCTTGGAAGAGTAATCGGATTGCGGATTACTGTTATCTTCCGTTTCAGTCGCCGGGTGACAGGGAGGTACCCACTCCTTATCCCCCGTTCGCCGGGGTAAGGGGCGCTGGGTTCTTTTCTTCTTTTTCTTCTTGTTCAGAAGTTGCTCCATCATCTCTCTTAGAGAGTCGATAGTCGCCTGCTACTCCTCCAGCTTTTGGGCTACTGTCTGTTCATGGGCGAGTTCAGTCATGTGTACCCTCGTCGGTGTGTCCTGACTCGAGTGCGAGGTTTGGGACATGGCTGCCGCCGAATGAACTTCGTCTTTGCCGTAGGAGGGAGGTGCTAGGGTGGAGTAATCAAACCCGATGCTTACCCCCTTACAACTACGGGTACACTGGTATATGCCGCCTTGTCCGCGTTGGACAAACCGGAGGTTAGGTCCCAGGACGGAGTCCGAATCTGGGGAATCAGAAAGTACTGCCTTACCCCTGTCCGTCATGTTGATCGTGGCGGACGGGAGTTCTAGGTCGTCGGTAGCACGTCCACTCTGGTGACGACGTCTTTGACGAGTGGGCCTCGGTCGAGAAGGTCGTCGAGAGAGCCTCTCGAATACTGAAGGTCTCGCCGCTTCTATACATTGACAGTCGGCGAGAACTGTCTGAATGAGCCTTTCGCAGTGGCACTGAGGACTCGCCTCACGTATAGTGCGTTTGCGAGTTAGGTAATCCCGAAGGTCTTCCGTGAGTGACTGGCGAACAGCCCTAAGGTCAGATGGGTCGCCTGAGTGACCGCACAAGCGGGTCTGGGATGCACCCCCTGCTGTACACTGGGTGGAACGCCTCGATGTAGGAGTTAGGCGAGTTTGCCTTGACAGGCGAACTCTGGCGTTCGGGCGAACTCCAATATGTGGGCGAGATTCAACCCCCACTCGCACAGGCGGGTCGGCGAGGTATCGCCTATCGGTTTGCCTCTGAAGTCAAGGCTTTCCCGCTTGTTACACTCATCCGTCAAGTGGTCCGGGTAAGAGCCGCCTGCCTTCGAGGGTTCGCCTACTTGGGCAGACTCGCGCGCTCACGGTGGTTTATTCACATCAGGGATGTGACCTGAGAAGCGAAGTCTACCTGAGCGGGTGGCCCCGTCTTTGTCTGTCGGCGCTCCTGATTTGGAGAGCCTCCCAGCGTTAGACGAGTTGCCTCCTCGTCTAATATTTTTTCTGGCCTGTGTAGTGGTTCAGGCCGTCGTATGAGACGAAGGCTCGGGCCTCCTGTTTATCGAGTGTCTGCCGTCGCCGCTGGCGAGCTCTTCTAGAGGGGAGAGCGTCCGCGTGGGCTGTGGCAGTATGGTCTGTGACGGAATGAACCGGTGTTTCCTCCGGGACGGACGTCGCCGAGGGTCGTTTGGCGACCCATCTAGCGGGCTCTCGCCCCATGCTCTCGATCTGTGGCTTGGCCTTGATCGACTTTGGAGTAGGTTTCCCTGACAAGACTCGGGTAGAGCTTTCAGGTGCAGAAGCTTTGAACGTCTGAGGTCGGCTTCTGCGTACGACCCTGTGGCGTTTGCAGGACGCACCGCCGTCGGAAGAGGAAGAAGATAAGTACTCCTCGTACTTGGCTTAGTCGAACTCGATCTCTAGGGACTCCACAGTCGTCCCAACAGCCTCGTCGAACTGAGCTACCACCATTTCGCTTGAGGAAACAGCTTCTCCCACTGTGGTCGCCATCTTCTGTAGGTGTAAATTTCTAATTTTCCCGAAAACAGGGAATTTCGTTTGTATTGATAAGAATGGCTTATTACAAACTAATTAATCGGAATTATAACAAAAGCAGAGGGAATGCCCTCCTTGTTTAACGTGGGGACTTTCGGTAGCTACAGGATGCTTCGCTCGGTACTTGCGCCGAGTCTGCTTCCCTTGGACGGTTTGACCGAGGTTGCTGGAGAGCTTCAGTACTCAGTAGAAGCTCGGGTCGATGGAGTTCGAATCTTCTAGTTCACCGGCGGTCGGGGCTCAGAACTGGGAGATGACGCTACAGTGCAAGAATTATGCAGAGAGCTTATCGTCGATCCTCTTCCGAAGTTTTTCGACCTCTCTTCCACCCTCTCTCCTAACCTCTCTTGAAAGATTGCTGGAAGAGGCTCTTAAATGTAAGGGAGACAGCTTGGCTGCTCATTGGATTAGGGGATGTGACCATACATTGTTCAGAGATATCCTGCTGTTCACCTGTACCATGAGCGGTCATTCAAGGAGCCGTGTTTTACATCACGTCACACAGGAGTGGGAAAGCCCCTCCTCGTATGTGTGATAGCGGCTGCCAGATACTCGAGTGGATTCAGACATCTTGCCGAATGCCGGCGGCTCTCGCCCCTCGCTTGGGCAAGTGAGGTAAGCTGCATTTATGAGGGTGCAAGCTGCTTTGGCACCTGTCCGCTCACTTGTACTGTGGGCGGCCATCTGACGGGCCTGGAGCACTGTGCCCCCTCCCTACGCCTCAATAGAAGCGGGAGAATAGATACCCAGTACTCGAGTGGGTTTGGACAGCTTGCCGAATGCCGGGGGATTCAGCTCTTGATTCTGACGGGTGAGGTGAACCGTATTTATGAGCGTGCAGGCTGCTCTGACGCCTGTCCGCTCACTCGTATCGTGGGCAGCGATCTGATGGGCCTGGAGCGCTGTGCTCCCTCCCCTCACATCGCGGGAAGTAGGGAAGGCTTGTCCCCGAGAACCGGCTCTCGACTCGCGTGGGCGAATTTGGACCCATGCAGGCCGATTCAGATAACTTTGGCTTATAAGGGCGAATTCACCTTACCGACGAGTCTACGTGACTTGGCGCATGAGGGCGAATATGGGGCCCGTGTGTCAGCGAGCCCATCCTGTGGCCGCGGTCCGTCCTTCACCCAAGTGGGTGGTTCCGATTCGTGGGCGGATTCATGTACCAATTCGCAGCGGTAATTTTTACCGTCTACACTCTGCAACATCTTTGAAAGCTGAAGACTCTAGAAAAGATACTATCCCAGCGAAGAAGGATACACTCTCATGCTGTTCTCAGGATTTGGTCATCAAGAAGCCGGAGTTGTTTCCTCTAAAAAGATAACATGATGCTAGCTGGGGTGGTTGTCTCTAAAGAGACAACCAAGATCTCCATCTTGAGGAAGCCTTTGAAGATAGTGGGAGTTCCTTCATTCTATAGATGACTAGCTGATAAATACTCCCAAAATGGTTGCTACTTCTTCTAAAATGGTTGCTAATGTACAAAAACACGATTGTGTTAATTTCTACATGTGCTCTCATGGAGCTCTTCCAAGCTGAGTTCGAGTAACATAGCCTTAATGTGGTTCTACAGAGTGAGATTGATCAGACTCGTGTTCATAACCTAACATGTTTTCTCAAAAAAGAAAGATGCTCTACGGTGGGCGCCAAACTGTTGATGTTATGTGAACACACGGTCAATATGTATCCATGTTTGGATAAGTTTGTTGAGGATTGATGAGAGGCTGCTTCTTCACTGACTTTATCTCTAGTTCTTTGAATTGGGAATCTGAGAAAACTACACATGTAGAAATTCGTGAGAGGATGAGGCTTGGTTCCCCCATTGTACCTCCAACGATCAAGTTAGCTGATGAACTTGAGTGGGGTAAATAAGAACTGTGAGACTTCTTGTGTGTGTGTGTAGTATGATTTACAATTTTAGATTAGATCTTTTTTAGCCACCCCATAGAGACAGAATAGTACATGTATTTATTATACCTAGGGTATATGGGCAGATTGGTCAATTCGATCGACTACAGGAAGGCAGTGGCGAAGTGTAGGCTGGCGATTGCGTCAACATTTTCTTTACAGGTGTCGGCTGGCGAGTAAGGGAAGGATCACTTTGGCATAAAACGAGAAGTGAGCGGTGGTAGGACGGTGACCCACGTGGTCCTATGAGTCATGAAGACTATTGAGGCTAGATGCATGATGCGCCTACCATGCATTAAATGCGATGTTGACACGTTGCTAGTGAGGATAGGCTCAAGGAAGATGTTGTCCTTTAGCTTTGCCGAGAAGTAACGTCTTTCGAGTCGTTTGACAAACGGTCGAGTGGGCTCACGGTGAGTCCCCTGTGACAAACAAGTCGGCTGAGTTGTCATCCCTATAAGTCTCTGGCCACCAAATTGATTGGAGTATAACATGCAAAAGTACGCTTGTCCGTTGCTTGGTACTTAGTTGCACTTGGACGAATGAGAACACCATAACAATCTTTTATTTCTCCGGTTTGCCTTTTCATTTGTTCCATCTTTTCCATCTGTTTTCGATGTCTTCTTTTACAATGGTGATCTGTTAAAAATAAAGATTTTGATAAATAGCTATGAAACTATACTACGGGTTTCGAACTTTTGTTGGAAAGGGCATAATTAACTATTCACCAGATTTAGAAACGAAGAAATAGATTTAAATTAGACGAATTTGGAGAAAAAATTGTTCAATGAAATCTTGATCAATTTGATCAAGCTCTCAATGCTAATTTAATCGGGTAATAATCGTCTGATATTCGAAAGTTGCCGTGAGGAAAGTACAGAAAGAAGGAGAGATTGAATAAATGGAGAAGGAAGTGGGAATGTTACCCTTTTAATTACAAATTAAATAAACTCTATGTTTAGAGTACCGTAGCAAGTCTCTTTAGAAATTATGTTTGATTTAAGTGACTAATATGCAATTAACCCAAAAAAGAAAAGAAAAAACTGTCTCTTGGAATCTCCCTCCCACCCACCGAACTGGAGCCAAATACAAATTACAAACACAACTTCCTCGAATTCAGTCACCGCACAGTAGGCGGTAAACAACCTTCACCCCTCAAAAAGTATAAGTCAAGTCAGCTCCTATTCTCTCCGGTAACCTTACTGCCCGGTAACAATCTCCGAACTCGAAGCTAGAAACAGACCACTTCTCCTTTTCTTTGTTTGGTCCGATGGCGGCAGAGGGCATGTGAGCTTCCAACCGGCGACCACCTCGTTCTCTCTCCTCCCCCAAAACCCCCCAAAACCCTAGGTTTTACCGAAAAATAGCAGAAATGTCGTCGAAATCCTCGAGATCGAGCGTTTCCCCTTTCCGATCTAGGAAATCCCCGGCGGCTCCCGCCCCCAGATCGAACCCTCGGCCGTCGACTCCCTCTTCCTCTTCGTCCTTTGCTCGGCCGGCGACGCCGTCGTCGGTGTCATCGTCTCGGCCTCCGTCGAGGCTCTCGCCGGCGTCTCCGGCTAGTCCGCCTGATATTGTAGCGAAGTCAAAGGAGAACGTTACTGTTACTGTTAGGTTTCGGCCTCTGAGGTAAGTTAGTGATTTTTGTGGTTTTTTGTTGCTTCGGCTGATTGATCGAGCTTGTGTTTGTTTGTTTGTTTGTTTTGTTTGAAGCGCCCGGGAGGTCAACAAAGGGGATGAGATTGCGTGGTATGCTGACGGGGATTGTACTGTGAGGAATGAGTACAACTCGTCCATTGCTTATGGTTTTGGTGAGTTGTCGTTGATTACTCTTTCTTGAGAGTTAGTGTTATGTTTATTACCTTTCAAATGTAAAAGAAAGTTGATGCACCCTATTACTTTTGAGAAAAAGGTTTAGTTTTCTGCGGATAACGCGTAGTGGAGTTGAATGGCAATGGATTCTTCAGTTTTTTTTTGGGCCAGCAAATAATGGAGTATCTTCAATGCATTAAACCGACGTGCTAGAACAATACAACATCATCCCCCCCCCCCCCCTCTTTTAAGTAGGGGTGCAAAACAATTCCTGAATCCATTGGGATAAAATAGAATATGGATACGAATATGAATACGTAGTGAAATATCCATATCTGAAATATCCGAATATGTGTTGTCATACGGTTGAAATTGTTTTTCAGTGGACTTGAGGTTAATTTTGATGATCGAGACCTAATCATAGCATTTCTCATATAATGAGCATATTAATGGACTCTCTTGCATCATATGACGGGGTATGACCTATATTTTTTCAATCTTATATTCTCTTCTCATATCCGTTTTATATCCGTATACATTTTCCGTTTTATATCCGTATACATTTTCTCTTATATTAAGTGTTTCTATTTCCCATTTGGGCGGATATGAACATGAGTTTTCCTTACTAAGACATATCCGCCTCCATGATTGGTAAGCGGATATTGATATAGTAAGTATCGTATCTGATTTTTGCACCCTTACCTTTAAGACAATTGTTGTTAATGTTCTGATGAAGTGGGAGGTTTGGCTGCATTCGGTTGTGTAATGATGGGAAGTGAAATTTAAATGGTGAGGGAAAAGAGGGGTACTATCGTACCAGAAAATAGACACCATAGTATTGGGCGTGGGTTTTTAAATTTAGCCCCTCTAACCATTACACTAAAACCCTGAAGTTATGGTGCAGATTGAAAATTATAGTTTTATGTTAATTCTAACATTATGTCCCCACAAGTTGAACGCCTTTTTTATGGGCTGAAAACCTGGACTCACGGGGCGGTTACAATTTTTTAAAATCCCTATGAAATTCGTGGCCAACAAGATTCATACCTGGGTTGCTCCAATACCATTTTAAATTTAGTCCCTCTAACCATCAACCCCTGATACCATCTTAAATTTAGTTTCTCTAACCATTACACCAAAATTCCGAAGTTAAGGTGAAGATCGAGAATTATAGTTTCATATTAATTCTAACATGTGTGATTTTGCGTGTGCGAAGAATATAGTAATTTTCTTGGCTAGTTTCCTTCAATTTTGATTGGTAACCTAAAATGTTCTTCGAATACTTTATTTGACTCAAGGTGGGTCCCTGTGTTCTTAGTGTTATTGGAATATTGAACCTGAAAAAGTTCAGTTGCCACGAAGATGTCGACTATGAATATTTTATAAGCATATTCTTTTGACAGTTTTATAGTTTGTTAGTATCCCTTTTTTTTTACTAAGCTGAATTCCAACTTCACATAATATTCATCCTTTTTTTTGGTGATTTGATTTCCAGCTAGGAATTGGAAACTAAAACTTGGCTGTCATGAATATGTTGACTATGAAATTTTATAAGGATCTGCTCTCGGCAGTTTATAATTTGTTAATAATCCCTTAATTCCAACTTCACATAATATTCATCCATCTCTTGGTGATTTGCTTTCCAACTAGGAATGGTTAGCTAAAACTTGGTTATCTGCTTTATACACTTTGAAACATGGAATATAATACATGTTTGAATCACCAATGAAGTGTAAACCTTTCCTATGCAGTCTGATGCGATGATTTTGTTGGACTGTAGTTTGATTTGCGATGAATCCATTTGTCCTCTCTTAGAATATCTTTATTCAGAGCTCTCCTCTCATAGAGAAATATCTCATGCTTCCCTTGCTTTGCAGATAGAGTTTTCGGGCCAGCGACTACAACTCGGCATGTCTATGATGTTGCTGCTCAGCATGTCGTAAGTGGTGCTATGCAAGGAATTAATGGTAATAGTTCTCAGTTTACAATTAGATTTACTGGCTATTTAATATTTACATTAATTAAGATTCTTCCTGTACATTGTGCAGTAATTTATTTATAAAATAGTGCTAGCATATCTGTAGGAGGATAGGAGCATCTTGAAATCTTTTAATGCATTATTTTCTATTATATGAAATATTGCTCTCCCCCCCTCTCGGTATCAAGTAAATGCTTGTTTGGATGCTGTCTTGCTTACTTATTTGGATTATCACAGGTACTGTATTTGCTTATGGTGTTACTAGCAGCGGAAAGACTCACACCATGCATGTAAGTTCTTAAAATTCTCAGGCATAAAAGGAAAAGCCTTCAATAATTTCCTAATACAGGATTTTGTTGCATCTGTTGAGTATCTGTTTGGTGTATTTCCTATGTGATTACTGTTTTATGTTTTGTTGTAACTCTTGGCATTGCAAAAATTTACGACTTTGGAATTTGAGTAGAAACTGATTTATCGTGCAAAATCCTAGTGGTTTGAAATTTTTTATTATGGATCAGGTAATCTTTTTGATGTATGTTTGACTGAGATTTTGTTTTACCTTTCATACATGTAAATCAGTAATTTTGCTATGCTCTATGTAGCTGTGAACTATGTGCATTTACTTAAAATTTGAGGATAGGTACTTAAGATAGTAGACGATAGGTACTTTGTCAGTGATACTTGCTGATTGTCATGAAAGACATGATCTCTATATGCCAAAGATTAATTGCATCTGATGGTTGTTTACAAATTTGCTAGGTTTAATGCTTATACTCGTCTGCTCTTAAAATAGGGCATGAGTCAGAACCTTATCCTCTCTTACTGATTAGGAATCAAGTTTTCTTCAGCTCATTATTAGAAATGATTGTCTAGAGTGGAATCAGTGTGTTAAATACACTGCTTAAAGAACAAAGTGGATGCATACTGTAGCGGTGTGCAAGGCATGGATAGCAGTCAAGTAGCATATGATTCACGAATCAGAAGGTTTTTTGCCGATACCTGTTCCTACCATATTCACCAACATTACCCAATGCTAGACTATTCAGTCTATTTCAAAGTTTTTTTTCCTTCCTAATTTACTTTTAGCATAGTAGTTTGTTGTTGAGCAACCGTAGTATCCAGGCCTTCAGCAAGCATCCCTCCTTTCCATCAGAATGCAAGAGAAAGAAGACATAACAAGTTAACATCTCCTTATTTCCCTCACTTTTGTTATGGATTTAACCAATTGAATTCTCTATTTATACACGAACTTTCTAGAACTCAACCAAATATATGAAACTTCTCTTACACAACAACTCTTTCAAATAGAAACTTGTTGTCTGATTTATTTTTTTAATACACGTCTTATCTAATTTTCATGTCTATGGTTGGCTTCAATTTATTAGCTTTTGCATGAGAAGTATCTGGTTTTCTTAATGATAGGATGCTATTTCTAGATGTAACTTTGCTTGTGTTTACATTGTGTCTTATTTAACTTTCAGGGGGAACAAAAATCTCCTGGGGTTATTCCATTAGCAGTGAAAGATGTATTTAGCATCATTCAAGAGGTAACATATGCTGATCTTCATATTTAATGAAATTTTGCATGTCTTCCTTGTTCTTCAACTTAATCTTGTCTTCTCTCTTATGTTTCAGACACCGGGGCGAGAATTTCTTCTTCGTGTTTCATACCTTGAAATATACAATGAGGTAGCAACAGAACTTGAAATAGTGATAACTTATAGATTAATTATATTTTATTGTCATGAAGGCATATTAAATTCTTTGTATTTATGTTGACTCATATTCTGACCACTGTTCCATTTATTCTAGTATCCCTTGGCAAATTATAAGCTGCTTCATCACTCCGGGGAACTTACCTAGAACCTTGATGGGCTGTTAGTGTTTACATGGAAATTCAAATAACACATCATTTTGTTTGGAAGGGTGGTGGTTAGAATAATTTCTTTCTTTATTTATTGTTTGTTTCGTGTTGGGGTGTTTTTTTTTAGGGGGGGGGGGGGATTGGGGGTGTGTGTGGGTGTGTTGAGGGGTTAAGCCTCAACTCTTGAATAATAAGAAGGAACATCCACCAGTTCTGCAAAGGAATTCTATGAATAGATGTGCTTCAAGGCTCATTATTGATAATTTTGTTAGTTTTCATAGGTGAAAAGTGAATACGAGTCCAGTCTTAGTTGAAAAACCTAATGAGTTCAATACTGTGGTGAGAGAAAGAGGTGACAGTTTGAAATTTCATATGTCACAGGACATACTAGTTTTCAAAAAGTTCCTTGAATTTTAATGGTTTACTGAAGTGTAGGCAAATCCTATTATTTTTCACATCCTTATGATCTGCTGCCTTGTTACTTCTGAAAATCTTCCTTCTTTGTATATATGATTAGATATTGACCATTGATTTAGGTCAATACTAGACATTGTAATTTCAAGGCATCTTTCGAACTGGAAGAGAACGGAGCATTATAAGCAACTATTTCCCATTTTATTTTTTCAATCCCTCTCATGATACTGATCAGATTTATGCTCTATTTAAAAAGATGTGGTCAAACAAATTTTCTTGTAAAAGGTCTCGACCAGTAGGTTATGAAGCTCACCAAAATATGATCAAGCGAATTGATTTCCTGTGTATAACCCTCTGGTTGCATTCGGTCCTTATTTAATTTCTTCATTGTGGTTGGTGTTTTATACTTTTTTCTGCCCCCTCGTCCTCTTTATTTTCTGGAGAACAGGTATCTCTTGAGCTTCTTCTCTTTTGTTTGCCGTCTAGTTCTAAATGCAGTTCTAATAACCCATCCTGTTTTTAAATGGAAACACAATTACTAAGCATTATCTGTTTCTATTTCCGGGTTATAAGTTTGCATATTTCAATTTAATTTACATCACACAAAGCTGGTTATCTATATTTTGCATGGAGTAATGGTAATTAATTTATGCAATTATTGACTTAAATACTCTTTTCTTCCTCAGGTTATTAATGACTTGCTTGATCCAACAGGACAAAACCTTAGGATAAGAGAAGATTCACAGGTAACATAGAATAGCTAACCAGGATTACCTTGGTAGTTCATGACTTTACGTTTTGTTGTTTGTCTCCATAAAATGCAGTACATCATTTGTATATGGGAGAATCCTCTCATATGGCTTATGATATTGAAGATTTGTATAAAAGGCTTTCCCTGGTTAAGTGTTTTGATTGATGAGTAAGTTCTGTTGGATCTAAAACTATACGATGTGGTTCTTTGTATTACAGGTTTAACAGTATCATATGCAAACTATAAGATATAAATCTTTTTCCCAGTGGGACTTTATAGAGTGAATATTTTCCCCTAGTTACAGTGTTCATTATTTCATGTACTTACTTCAATCTCAAACATGACATGTTTATGTGTATTTATTTTATTTTTGCGTTTTGTTTTCCTACTTGTTGAAATGCTTGCTTGTCTTTGCTCTGTTTAAGCGCTATTCTTGGTTTGGTTCACCAAGCCCAAGCCTAATGTCTAAATCAGGTTCATTTATCTTGTTTTTTATCACTTGGTTTTTGGACAGTTCTATTTGCCAATTGTATGTTACGCCTCAGATACGGGTATGATCCTCTATTTTAAAAAAAATTCTTTACTCCTAACTCTGTGAAGACTTTTTTACTGTCTAGAAAAATCTGTAAATTGCATTTGGTTGCATGGGAAACTGTATGGCCCATTGGGGTTAGGTTCACTAGCTGCCAGCTGTTTTTTCCCCTGTTTGCAAGCCCCTCTTTCATCCTTCCTTGATTAGCAATTCAGCACCAATTCTAGGGGTTAACATTTGTTAAGGAATATATTATGTAGATCTATGATGTTATAGTTATATTAGGAATATATAATTGAGAGATATTAGAGATGTTATTGAGAGAATATAGGAATATGCTAAAAATATGTTTATCATATTCCTAATAATATGTAACATTTATTTAATTCCTGTTAGTATGAATATAAGAGGTCAACATAGAATTGAGTCTCTGGTGTCCCTTAGGATTAATTTCAACATGGTCTCAGAGCCAAGCAAATCCTTGTTTCTACTTTCTACAAAACCCTAGATCCTCACAAAGCCATAGCCCCCAATCCCTCAACATCGAACTCCTCCCTGTCTTGCCACCTCCTTTCTTTCATGTACTGTTCACTGTGAACAGAAGCTCAGTGACTGTTTGTACATACTTCCTCGGTGACTGTTCATAGAACGGTGAGTGGTTACTGTTTACAATGAACAGTGTCACCTTGCTCGCCTCATTTCCCCTCCATTGTTGATGGTCAAGAACACCGTCATTGATCGTGATAGTCATCCCCAATGGACATGCCCTCCTCATTGAAGTTGGATCTTGATTTATAAGTGTTTGGATTTTTGATCTTTGAAATTGGATATGAAGTTATGAAGTTTGTTATGTATTGGTTGGCTTGGTTAAGAATGGAAGGAAGATGTTTGGCATTTGGTTGGTTTGAAAGGATGCTAAGGCAGTGCTAGGCTTAACATATTTTGTGATAAATACAACAAAAGTTGTTTTGATGGTTTGGTTTGGGTTTTGGAGATTGGTTTGGTAGAGATTATTCCGTTGGTTATGTGTTAGAGATTGGTGTAGTGAAAATTATTTTTTATTTTGGAGATTGGTTCGGTGAAGATTATTCGCTCATCTTCATTTGTCTAGTAGATTCCTAAAGAGGGATCATTCGTTTGGCATATATCTGTTTGTTAGATGTCAGAGAGGATCATTTGGTTGGTGGATCCATAAGAAGGATCATTTGTTTGTTAGATCGTTGAGGATCATTTCAGATTCATATGTTTGGTGGATCCCTGATGAGGATCATTTGATTGGTGGATCCCTATAGAGGATGATTTGTTAGGTGGATTCTAGAAAGGAGCTTTTGTTTCATAGAACCTGAGAGAGGATCAATTGATTTGAATTTAAGTGGAAGATTCGAAGATCAAGACTACTGCAAAGAGGTCACATATTGAATAGTTTGACTTTTTGAGCTTTGTTACATATTAGAGTGTGCACTTTATTTGTAACAAGCCGGACATATATGATATACATGCTCCAGCTTAAGGGGGAGTGTTAAGGAATATATTGTGGAGATTGATGTTATAGTTATATTAGAAATAAAATATTAGGAATATATAGTTAAAAGATATTAGAGATGTGATTGACAGAATAAAGGAATATGCTAAAAATATGTTTAGCATATTCCTAATAATATGTAACATGTGTTTAATTCCTATTAGTTTAAATATAAGAGATCAACAGAGCTCCAGAGTTGAGTCTCTTGCTTCCCTTAGAATTAATTTCAACAACATCAAACTGAGCTTGTTGCAAAAGATTATCAAGTATGTTTTACCTTTCGGGTCTTCACCGCTACTTCTTTGCTTTTGGGGTTACTTCTTTTTTGTGTGGGGATGGGGGTGGCTCTGTTGAAAGATGGTTGATATCACCACATCTAGTTTCATCTTTCTTTACATCTATTTCTCTGGACGTTTATTTACTTGTCTATAAGTTCTTTCTTATGTTGAAGTATGATGTAGGGAACATATGTTGATGGAATTAAAGAAGAGGTCGTTCTATCACCTGCTCATGCTCTTTCTTTAATAGCATCTGGAGAAGGTATCAGCCCAAACACACTGAACTTCATCGTCCTATTTACTTATTTAATAACATTTGCTTGCTTTGTATTATACTGTCAAGGTCTTTGATTATTGCAATACGTGGGGTAGTTTGCCTCTCTTCCCATCTTTATGTCTTCATCCCTTTTCTGCTTATTTGCTAGAAGGAAGCCTGAGAATGAACAAGTGACATGGTGCCTACCTAAGAATGCAATGTGCTGGACAATGTTGTGAGGCAATCCCATTCCTATATAAGTGCCTAGGCAGTTAGGTGTTCTTAGATACACTGAGCAATTAGTTGGTCCAATGATGTGTAGTAGTGCCTGGAGGGATTAAAGAATAAAAACTCCCTACCTATTTTACTCTGTTTCTCTAAAAACTGTTCAATGAAACACCCTACAGTTTGGCTGGGGAGGGTGTGGGAGGGGAGGTGGGATCTTCCTGACATTTCCTTCAAAAAGAATTTTTTTTTCTTTTCTTGGGGCTGTAATATTTATTATTGTCTCTTTTCATGTCATGTCCATGGCTTGCTGTTTTATATGTTTTCTATGGAGGCATATTGCATTATGTTGATGTACATGATAAGCTAAACAATGACCAATAAAAGATCTGTATGGTTTTTCTTTTGGAAAATTTCCTTAAACCATTCTCTCACCAATTTATATTAATCCACCAAAATAATATTCAATAATTCTTGCCCAAAAATTTCTTTGAAACCACTTCAGATGGAAAAGTGGTAACATGTTATTTTTGTTATCATGTATAACATTCTACTTTTATGTTTAACATATATATTGTGTTTTCTAAGTAACCATTTGGAAAGTTTTGGCCATTTGGTAAGTGCACAGTTTTTGGGACTTTTGTCAAGTAGAACTGTGTAGAGTGTGAACTTGTTTCTTTCCTTTTTTTTTCCTCACACTCTTCTCTATTCTTCTTTCTGCTGTTTTTTCCCCTATTGATGTGATTAACTTCCTGTATGCTTATTTTTGGAGCCCCTTACTGTTTTTCACCTCCTATAATCTGTGGTTGCAGAACACAGACATGTGGGTTCCAATAACTTTAATCTCCTCAGCAGCCGAAGTCACACTATTTTCACCTTGGTAATTATTTTTCTGTCTCCATTAGCAAGTCTTTGATGTGTTATTTGCTCAAGTTTAACATCTTTTGTAGAGTTTAAGATTCTGTACGCTGATATCTTTACTTGATGAAAAACTTCTTTGTGCTAAGGCACTGAACTTTTTGATTTAATAGTTTGCGTGCCAATCTCAGAGCTTTGTTACCCTTTGAATCATTTGAGTGTCTGCTGGGCTTATAGTCTCTTTGACTGTTTATAGTTTCATGGACAAATGGTTCATTGTTAAAAGGTAATTTTGATGTTACTTGGTGATTTATTGTTGGTATATTACCATACCTTCAAGATTGTTTCTGAAACTTTTACTGTTTGAACGACCAAGAGATTATCAACAAATGATTAATCATTAACCTTCACGGAATCACAGTTGAAGTTCCCTGTAACATGATTGTGAGAACCTCACATAGAAGAATCCAAACAAGTCGTGACACGAATTGGCATGTGTGTCATATAGAACATGCATGGAAACTCTAATAGTAAGTGGGTAGAAATTGTCAAACTCTTACTTGATCCCATTACAAGGATGCTGTTAGTCGCTGACATAACTTGTATACATTTCTGGGATTATTTTGTGAATTCTCAATTGTCATCTGTTCATGTCATTGGTGATAAAGTAGAATAAATTTTTTTCTTAGTTTTGTTCTGTGTTCCTCTGGTGGTTCTAAGGCTTCTATCGACCATGAGAAGGGTAAAATTTGTGTGTTTCAAGACACATCAACCTTGTACAAAAGAAATATAAATATAATAGTACTCATAATAAATCATGCCCTATTTCTTAATGGATGAATATTTTTTATGGACATGGAAATTATGGCATCTCACATCCCTTTTTCTCATAAATGCTGTTAATAATCTGGATGGAATTTTAAACCATGCAAATTTAAGTAGAATGTCTTATGGTCACTTCTCACAGCTATCTGAATATGCTGTGCCATTTACAGACGACATGTCAGTTTTGAAGCATTATCAAATTGAAAAAATTCTCATGAGATGCTTGTGAGTTCTGATGTTATATTCTGTTTCTTCTTTCGTTATGTGTTACCAATTGTCTATTTGAACTAACAGTGATATTATATTGGCACTTTGCTGGAGATGGTAAATAAAAATATTTCCATTTCATGGTATCATTTCCCTTTGGAAAAAGCACATGCATAGAACCTGCTTGTTTATATTCCTGGTTTTGGGTCGTACGTTTAGTTTCGAGCATATGTGGCCCTTTCTTCATTTGTTAATTTTGCGCTCTGGTCGGATTAGCAACACTTTTCCATGCTAGTGTTTGTAGGCAATAAAAATTGCCTTAATTCCTAGCAAAGAAGCTCAAAACTGACAAAAACGCTAATATCAATTTTTCGACCCTACAGTGTTTGACTTAATTAGCCCTTGTAGTTGATGAATAATACACTAATAGTTGATAATAATCTCTGCAGACTATTGAAAGCAGTCCATGTGATGAAAGTCATGGGGATGAAGATGTCACCTTGTCCCAATTGGTAAGGTCGTTTATGTGAGAAGTCAGTTATATTCATTCTGCGCTTACCTCCATTAATATCTAAATTATGTCCCTGTACTCTGTGATTATTTTTGGTCAAGTTCTACAACTAAAGTTCTTTTTTTCAGAACTTAATTGACCTTGCAGGATCAGAGAGTTCAAAGACTGAAACAACTGGGCTGCGGCGTAAAGAAGGCTCATACATTAACAAAAGTTTGCTTACTCTGGGGACCGTAAGTTGCTTTTCCTCTCATTGCATCAGCTACCTTTTTCCTTTTATAAGCTAAAATGAACAATCCATGTCAGATGTTGGAATGTCTTTCTCAAATTTACCTTTTAAATATCAGTGCATAGAGGTGTCCTGACAGGCTGAACAACCTGTTTATATTAAATGATGAACTAATGAAATCCACCAGAGTTGGAATAAAGAGAGAGAGAGGATCAAGGGTAGAAGCAGTATCAAGACTTTTACAAACCTCCACTACACTTCAAATGTATAGCTACATACTTGGAATCATTAGGTTTCCTAAATTTTGACATACTTGGAATCATTAGGATTCATAAATTTTGACAAGTGTGGTAAAAGTTCTTAGGATGACTTTTCCATGCGCGCGCTCATCTACACACACACACACACACACACAGAGACATATGGGTTATTTAGATATTAGTCCCTTAAATCTTCAATAATTCCGTATTAGTCCCTCAAATCTATGAACTTGCTCCTTAGTCCCTCAAATCATAGTTTTATTGCAATCTGGTCCCTCAATGGCCATAATACCCCTTAGTTACGATTTCTCTCTTAATACTCATTTTCCTCCAAAAAAGGGTTATTTGAACTTTGGTACTCTAAAGTTTACACCTTTTTAACTTCAATATCCTAAAGTTTTTTAATACTTTGATACCTTAAATTTACACATTTTTTAACTTTGATACCTTATATTTTTTTTGGTGACATTTTTGAATGCCTTAACTTAGATGCTCTGAAGTCTTGTTTTTGACACTTTGATACTCTAAACTTCGGGGTATCAAAGTTTAAGAAATGTGTAAACTTTGAGGTATCAAAGTTAAAAAATGTGGAAATCTTTGGGATATGAAAGTTAACAAATGTGTAAACTTTGGGGTATCAAAGTGTCACAAGAAAGTTTGGGGTATCAAATTTAAAAAGGTGGAACTTTAGGGCATTGAAGTGTCAAAAAAAAACTTTCGGTTTCTTTATAAAAGAACACCAACTGAAGCTGTACTACTTTCACATTCTCCTGATGGTATTAACTATAGCTAACCGTTTAAATATGCATACACACATATGTATATATACATGTATATGTATTTCATATCACCATCTCACCATACTATTACTCTCTCTCTCTTTCTCTCTCTCTCTCTCTCTATATATATATATATATATATATATATATATATATATATATATATATATATATATATATATATAGCATATCCTGTGAGATGCAAGTCTCCTACAGGATATGAGATACACACATCCTAGACATCCATTTTAATCCAACAATCAGTATTAGAAAAAAATTCTTAAATAGGGATAATCAAATGTAATATCCGCAATTCTCGCATGTCTCTTTCTCTCTCTAGACTCTCTCTCGTCTCTGTCCCTTCTTTCTCTAATCAATCTCTCCCCTTTCTATACTTCTAGTTGGATAATATGCTGATATTGCACCTGTTTAAAAAAAATTCTAGTGAATAAATAAAAAATTATGCAGTGGAAAAGTCAAGGCATTTGTTTGTCATTGTTTCTCCATCTGAGGCACTATGGGTTTTTGTACAAAAGAGCATCAACTGAAGACGAACTGCTTTCACATTCTCCTGATGGTATTTAGCTATATCTAACCATTTAAATAAAACCAATATTACTGTACCTCTCTTGTTCAACCATTTAAATAAAACTAATATTAACTATACCTCTCTTGTTCAACTTGCAACATTAGTGGAGAGCCTGGTTAATGTCAGAGAGGAGTTCTTGTCCATTGGCAACTGAAAAACGACTTTAGGTCCATTGGCGAGATTGACAAAGGTTTTGACAGTGACTGAAATATTATGACTTATGAGTCCGGTTATATGATGAGAGGGAAAAAGAGGACAACTGGACGCCATTGGCGAAATTTGATATGAAATACCTATAAAGGCATGGAAAAGAAAAAAAACGGACAACTGGATGCTGCTGGCGAGATTTGATTTGAAAGATTTATAAATGTATGGAAAAGAAAAGAAAGACTTTATCATTGATTTAGCTTCAATAATAAGCTTTTATCCAAATGTGGAAACAAATTCATTTTTGAGTGAAAAGGTGAGCAGACACACAAATCAAATTATCAATCTAAAATAAGTAATACGTTGTCCTGTCCATTTATATTGAGAGACAAGAGAGACAGGTTCGAGAAAGACCACAGAGACAACACGATCAGAAAACAAAACTAGAGATACGCTGGGGAGAGAGAGAGAGAAAGAGATGTGCCAGAATTGGGGATATTAGATTTGATTATTCTTATTTAAAGATTTTTTATAGTGATCGTCGGGTTAAAAATGGATGGCTACGATGTGTGAATCTCATATCCTACAGGAGACTTGCTTGCATACACACACATATACATATAATGATGGTAATGAGGTGGCGATTCATTTTGCTAAGTGAGTTACCAAGAAATAGAGTGGTGAGATCCACACCTTTTGATGTGACTAGCAAGGTGCGCGTCAGCACATGACTATCTCTTGGTAGCTCATTTAGCAAAATGAGCAGTCATCTCATCCATTATTTCCATACACACACATATGATCTATTGCAATTAGCTGCGTTGCTACCCTGTTGCTTCATCGACTGCCCTGAGGATGCTTACGATCATCGTGATCTATTGTAATTAGCCGCATTGCTACCCTGCTGCTTCTTCAGCTGCACTGAGGATGCCTACCATCTCGATATCATGCACGCCACTCTCGCCTAGTGCCTCATCCCCACTATCTTTGTCTTTGCAGCCATGGGCTCCATCCTCTTACTCAGTAACGAACCCTGTAATCATTCAGTAACCTACCATGTGCTCACTTTTAGTGCCGTTGTCTGCTTTTGCATCTCCCTTAGGCCTTATCTGTGTCACCTTCTACTAGGAATGCCAGCTGCTCTGCCATACCCTCACTTACTGGTTTCTACTAGGATATAGTCTCATAACAGCTAATGGGGAAAGATCAACAGAGGTCAATAGATTATGAACAGGGCAGATAAAACCTAGTATCGAGACCTAGAAGTTAGAATGTTCACTTTGGTGCCAGTGGAACGAGCATCTGGATTGTTTGGTGAAGGAAAATTCAGCGGGTATTCACCGTTGTCTTCTATACATTGAAAAAACAAAATTTGGAGAACCTATAAACCAATGCTACTGAAAAGCAATGTTTGACCCCCAGAAAAGGGGTCTGTGAACAGAAACGAATGTTGAGAGTATAAAATACTATTCCCTCAACCTGCAGCACAACTTCGGAGTCTATAGTACTGGGGACTTTAAGACATGCTCATTTTTTTGCTCCAATTCCATTTATTTAGAATCTCTCTTTTGTCCAGTGAAGCTCCTATACGTTTCTAGATTTTGTTTTTGTTTCCTTTATACAGGTGATCTCTAAACTAACAGATGGTAAATCTACACACATCCCCTTCAGAGATTCAAAACTCACCCGTTTGCTGCAGTCTTCTCTTAGTGGACACGGGCAAGTCTCCGTAAGTGTCCTTTCCTTTTATCTTCAATTTTTAAAGCCTACTTTGGTTGCTTTATTATCTGTATGCATATCATAATAAAAGTTGTGGTTTGATACTATTAATTTCAATTACCACATTTGCGTACTTAGCTATGGTCTTTCAGAAGTGAATGACTTGTCTTCTATTTACAAACTTAAGCAGTTAATTCATCTCTCTCTCTCTCTCTCTCTCTCTCTCTCTCTCTCTCTCTCTCTCTCTAGCTGATCTGCACAGTTACACCTGCTTCAAGCAACAGTGAAGAGACACACAATACGTTGAAGTTTGCTCACCGTAGCAAGCACGTGGAAATAAAAGCGTCTCAAAACAAGGTGGTAGTTGTTCTATTTGTATGTGGTAATTTATTTATTTTTTACAAGTAGAACTGATTCACCGAATGGTTCTAGATAGTGGACGAGAAATCTCTTATAAAAAAATACCAAAAAGAGATTTCCTGCTTGAAAGAAGAGCTGCAGCAGTTGAAGCGTGGTATGATGGAGAAACCCCATTTAGTAGCTTCTGATCAAGAAGATCTTGTCAATTTGAAGCTTCAGGTTTGTTTTTCCAGCTAAATCAAATTAAACATGGTTAATACTTTATTACTACTTACTGCTCGACTATTTCCCTGTTTGAAATTTCTCACTGCAGTTTCTTATATTTCCTTTCTTTTGGTTTCAGTTATACCTTCTTAATTACCCATTTTGGTGTGTAAACTTTTGTACAATTGTCTCTACTATTTCACCGTGAAGCCCAACAAGTTGTGGTCGTGATTGTTTTGTCTCACAGCATCCTCCACTAGGGCAATTGTTCTCCTAGCTTCATTGATGTGACTATTTATACACATGATGATGCATCAACAGTTTAACACAGTTTCTTTAGATACTAACCCAAGTTTTCAACTTTTCAAGCTAATGAATTTGCCACATTCCCTTACATATAATATCATTTCCTCTGGGGATGTAACAGATACAAGCAATCATATTCAAATTTGATACAAGTAACCAGATCTAGACAATATGGATATTTGTCTTACCTGTGTGTAAAATATGGATATGGAAATGAAAGTGCTAAACTGTAGGATACGGGGAGGTTTTGCGAAATTAACCCTGTACATTAAGGTTGAACTCATATTTTCTTCAAACTTCAGTCATAATGAGTAATCTTCTGTTAATATCTGAACTTAGTTTGAGCACAAATTATTTTCTATCAAATGTGGATAAGTTTTCTATTTCTACTAGGGTAATATCCATATCCGTATTTGTATCTGCTAAATGAAAAATGGATACAAATATGTGTAGCAATAGTTGCTCCATATACACTCTTCATGTAGAAGGATTGACGGATACATCCAATGTGAACCAGAGGTTTTTTTTCTTTGTCCAGTTTCATTTTTCTTTTGAATGAAGGCTATAATCTGAACCTATGTTGCATGGATGCGGATACGGGACACAATAAATTTGTAAAATATAGGATATGGGGACATGACTATGTATATAATATTGGAATTAATAATATATATGAGATCGATATTATTTTTTTATTACATATTATGAGAACTAAAGTCCATATTACAGGCAGCATACCCCCTCTCTTAAAATATGGATTTTCTCTTCTAAAAGAAGTTTTAGTTATTTGCAAATTACATGTGGGGAGAAGGGTTGGGGGGGGGGGGGGGGAGGGTCTGGTGACAATAGTTTGAAGTTCAAGGGGGCTTTGTAAGACACCCCCAAGTTCAGGGGGTTTACGTGAGATAAAAAGAGTTTTTTTTAGGAGGGGGGTGGGGGGTTATGTGCAACACCCCCCCAAAGCAAAGTTTAGGGTTTTTTTTTGTGTGAAATTAACCCTATACATTAAGGTTGGACTCATATTTTCTTCAAACTTCAGCCATAATCAGTAATCTTCTGTTAATATCTGAACTTAGTTTGAGCACAAATTATTTTCTATCAAATGGGGATAAGTTTTCTACTAGGATAATATCCATATCCGTATTTGTATCTGCTAAATGAAAAATGGATACAAATATGTGTAGCAATAGTTGCTCCATATACACTTCATGTAGAAGAATTGACGGATACATCCAATGTGAACCAGAGGGTTTCTTTTTCTTTGTCCAGTTTTATTTTTCTTTTGAATGAAGGCTATAGTCTGAACCTATGTTGCACAGGTGCGGATACGACATACAACAAATTTGTAAAATGTAGGATACAGGGACCCGACTATGTATATAATTATTGGAATTAATAATATATACGAGTGATATTATTTTTTATTACATATTATGAGAAGTAAAGTCTATATAACTTATATTTAAAATCATCATTTAGAATCACACTTATATACATGATATGGGCTAAAATGTTCCCGATCCGAGTCCAACAAGTTGCAGAAATTTGATGTGAAGTGTAAGATACACATCCAAGAAGGGTACCACGAGTGTTTTAAACTACCACGAGTGTTTTAAACTAAAACATGTATTGTATACTTGGGCACATGTCTGCATAAATGTATGTATATACTCAAGAAGTGTCCAAGGAGTGTCTGACACAGACATGTATACGGGAGACAAGATGAGGTGTCTGGGAAACCTAGGTGGGAACTTTTACCTGCGCTCTATTTGATCCAACTCCAACCCACCCCTTTACCTATCAAGGCTTCAATGGCCATAGTGTTTGAAATTTAATGCAGACACACCTTTATTGCCTAAATAGTATAGTCAAGGGAAGTCATAACTATATTCACATGCGTGCGCGCACACACTTTTGTTGCCTAAACAATATAATCAAAGAAACTCATCTCCATATCCAAAAGAACCTGTCACTCGCATTTTGGAAAAAGAAAAAGAAATCGTGAACACAATGTGTTCTTTATGTAAATAACATCTGTTCCATCTAATTTTCAACTCCACAATTTTGTCAGATATCTGCCCTTCTACGGTTCTACCTTTACCAATGATAGAGCACCTTTTTTTGAGACTATGGATGACGATAGTGTACATTTTGTTCTAAGGGACCTTCTAGTTTTTAATATTCATTCTTAAATCTGAAATCCGGACTGATCAATGTGTGTTGTAAAGCCTGTCAAGCTATTTTCTGGGCAAATATATCTCTGGTTTTCTCCCTCAAAATGTTATCTTACATTGCTAAGGTTTATAAACAAAAATATGGCACATAAATACCTTTTCTCAAGAAATAATCCATGCATAATCCCCCTTTATAATGTATGACTATTTCCTAGTATTCCTAAATTGGAGTGTGTTGAAGATTAAAGATGTTTTATTAATGAACTGTAATTTTGCTTATGCACTGTTCTATATGTTTCTCTGAGCTTCTTGTGCTGTTGTTTTAAATGAGTTTTGCTGCAACAGAACATGATCACTGTGACAGACTGCCTGAATTTGTTTGTTGTCCCAAGTGTTTTGATATTTTTTTCCTAACCTTTCTTTTTTGAATTATGAAAGCTTGAAGCTGGGCAAGTCAAGTTACAGTCCAGATTGGAAGAGGAGGAACAAGCAAAGGCAGCTTTAATGGGTAGAATTCAACGGTTAACAAAACTAATATTGGTCTCCACGAAAAATACAGTATCTTCAAGTATTACAGAAAAGGCTGGGCAAAGACGTAGACACTCTTTTGGGGAAGATGAGGTGATCATCTAACATATACTTTGTTTCTATTATCTGATGTACGTGAACACATGTTTATGGACTCCTTGCGCTTCTCATTAAGGATAAGTTGGCATTGTATTGTATTATTTGAAATAAATGATTTAGACAGTATTTTGATTGTTTAGCAGAAGAAGGTTCTTACACACACACACACACACACACATATATATATATACATACATACATATATGTATGTATGTATGTACACACACACGAGTTAGGATTTTGGAAGCATTAGTGAACAGTTAAAAGGAAAACGTAATTTTTTTTTCATTTGTTTCTCTTAGTGGTGCTTCTGAAAAGGAAATTTACCTTCCAACTTCCATGTTAGGCTTGCCTCTTCTGCAAAGTAGCCTTTGTCAAAATCTTGACGATAGGTAGTAATCATCTTGGCGTTTAATCAAGAACCTTAGTTTTTGGTGGTTATTGCCTGAACTTTTGAACCTGACTCATGTGGATGGGAATTTGCATGTTAGTTTATTTCAAATCTATTTTGGTGTAAGGACTTGCCATGGCTGATTGTGCTGATCTTCTGTTAATGGAAAACAGACTTAATTGTAAGTGGGAACCATCTCTTCTGGGAAATTTAACACAGTAGTGGGTGTTGCAACTTCATGCTTTCTTTTAATCAAGCTTGCTATGCAAGCATCTCTAAATATACATAGCTTTGAACTGATTAAACTTCTAGTCTTGCCTGGTCATATATGGCTCCACTGGTCCAGCATGGCATAGGTCATGATGCATACACCAAAATCCACTTATAATGGGACATTGTTTGCCCAAGTGTACTTATGATTATATCTAATATTCTTTTATATTTTTTCCTTCTTGTTGCAGCTTGCTTATTTGCCTGATAGGAAACGGGAATACACTGCTGATGATGATGCTGTTAGTCTGGATTCAGAATTCTTGGCAGAAGGAAGATATGATACCAGCGGCCTAGATGATAACCTAAAGTTTGATAAAAGAAACCGGAGGCGAGGCATGCTTGGCTGGTTCAAATTGAGGGTGCATGCTCGAACCTCATTTGAAAAACTGGTTTATAGATTTCGTTGCAAAGAGCTTTTGCTCTAATTCTTCCTATTGCGTTATTTTTATAAGAAATGGTTGCATGAATATCAACCTATAAGTAATTTGCATTGAGCATAAATCAGGGAAGCATCATTTGATATCATTGTCAATGTGCAACCTGGGCCCTTCATAGTGTATGTGTTTGCACGTCCTGCCACTAACTGTAGAAAGCACATAGTCTACCAATTAAGTTCAGCACGGATGATTTAGTGGAAATTCAAATTCAATTTTCTCTTGTTTGGTAGAGAGAGTCAAAACAAGGAGTTTAACAACCATAATGCTGCTTTTGTGGATATGCGCCCCCCTCCCCTCCCCCCAAACCGCACCCACACGGTGGCGGGGGAGCTACATGCGTGTGCCATGTGGCAGGGGGGAGGGTTGCTACATGCGCTTGCTTGCGCGTCACTTTGCTTTACCTTTTGAGGAATTTCGATTTACCTGTACATCTTGATTGTCGAACTTGGTATCTTGAGACTAGTATCTGGAGCATCGTCCAGGAGTATCTTTGATGTGCTCAAAATGAGCGGTCTTTATTGTTCAATAAACGCACAATTTTTAAAATGTTCTAACAAATTCTAACTTTGTTAACAATTAAAGAGCCCACAATTCAAATTTCAAAGTGGTTTTTTGTTGATCAAAACTTCTTGCAGGCTATAAATCTGTAACTCACAAGGTGATCTTCTGTTGGTGAAAAGTTCTCGCAGACCATAAAATTTGAAATATCTCCTTGAATATCTGTATTTTGATTTTACGAGCCATGTGGCTGCTGGACTGGAAAGGTTCTCTTGAAAATGAACCTGATTCCTATCAAAAAAACAAATTTCTGGGTCACTCAATGATTGTTCCAATTCCAGCTTAGCATTTCTGTTTAATCTAGGCCTCCAATTTCATCGGATTGGCTTTTTCAATACTGACCTATGCTTTCCAGCTCGTGTTGGCTCTTCATTACTTGATATGGAAGTCAAAACTGATATTTTTAAAGAATATATAGTCATCTAGGCCCTTATGTTTTCAGGAGAATTATGAAGTTAGCAATTCCACCTATAGATTGGTAACTCTTAACCAAAGTTGATATGGACTGATGTGTTTTCTAACTTTTCTCCAAAAAACTTGAAAGAAATCTTGATTCCTCCACAACTTCCCTTTTTTTTTTGTGTAAACGAAAAATTCCATTGTGTTTCCCCCCTAGAAACTGAAAAAATCTGCACAAGAAGAGAAGAGAATTGTTAGAATAATTGTTGTATTTTGTTGTGTATTTCTGTTGTACAAATGCTCCACTATTTATACACAACTTAATCCTTCATACAAGGAATCTAGAGTGATTTAAGTTACTGATTACAAGTACTAATTACAGCAATCAAACCATGGCCAAACCATGTGCTAAGTGTGTGATTCATGAGGGATTTTATGCACTAATCACTGCAGGACAGCCATGTGATAAATCTATCAAATTTCTGTGCTTCCATCTTTGGATTCGTTGCCATTTGAAGCCATACAATGAATCGGGTCAACACCCTCCCGCAAGTTGATGGGCTGTTCACAAACCATCAACTTGGATGTAAGTGTGACAAAATGAGATGTAGAAAGCCCTTTGGTAAAAATCTCTGCTATCTGATTAAGAGAGGCAGTAAAGCTAAGATTAAGCTGATCCCGAGCCACTCTTTCACGAACAAAGTGATAGTCAATCTCAATGTGTTCTGTGCGAGCATGGAACACTAGATTGGCTATAAGATAGTGGGTATGTTGTCACACCATAAAGTTAGGGCAGTTGGGGGACGAACCCCTAATTCGTGAAGGAGGCTTTGCATCCACATGACTTCACATGTAGCATTAGCGAATGCGTTGTATTCGGATTCTGTATTTGACCGGGCAACTGTACGTTGTTTCTTTGAGCTCCAGAATATCAAACTAGAACCAAGAAAAAACTGTATCCAGTATCCACCAGTGGAGCGGCGATCATGAGGATCATCAGCATAATCCGCGTCAGAATAAGCATGAAGGTAAGGAGAAGACCTCATTGAGAAAATCAGGCCATGATTTATGGTGTGCTTGAGATAGGGAATAATTCTTTTCACTGCCATCTAGTGTAGATTGGTAGGAGAATGCATGAATTGACAAGCTTGATTCACAGCATAGTCGATGTCTGGACGAGTTAATGTGAGATACTGCAAGGCTCCCACAATACTCTGATATTGTGATGGATCAGAAAAGAGATCAACATCATTAGAGGATGACTTGTAACTAGGAGCATTTGATGTAGAGATAGGCTTTGCACCATCCGTATGACTCTGTTGGAGGTGTAAAATGTATTTGGACTAAGGACTAGGTCGGAAGGAGTGTTGTGGGTTTCAACTCTGAGAAAGAAATTTAAAGGACCTAGATCTTTCATTGCAAACTCCCGTCCAAGAGAATTTATAAGCTCAAAAATAGGTGCACTAGGACTGCCCGTAAGGATTGAACATAGACAAGCATGAAGACGACATAAGTAAAAGTGCGCTGGATAAAAAGATGAGAGCTCACAAAACCGATGTCTTTAGAAATGGACTGAGAGTCTGAGATGATTGAACCATGCACGAAGAGCTTGTTTTAAACCATATAGAGAACGTTAAAGACGACACACCATCTGTGGATGCTCTGGATCAATAAAATCGGGAGGTTGTTTCATGTACAAGACTTCAAGTGCCACGTAGGAGGTTGTTTCATCCAGTGCCACGTTGGAAAACATTTTTGACATCAAGTTGTCGAATGGGCCAACCACCAAATATAGCAAGAGAGAGCACAGTCCTGATGGTGACTGGTTTGATAACCGGTCTTAAAGTGTCGTGCTAATCTACCCTATCATGCTGATTAAAGCCTTTTGCAACACGGCGAGCCTCATCGATCTATTGTACCATCTGGCTTCTTTTTAATTTTGAACACCCACTTGCAACTAGTGATATTACGATCCTCTAGTTTGTGGAACTAATGTCCATGTTCCATTGTTGATAGGAGCATTATATTCTTTAGCCATTGCCTCACGTCAACGGGGGCCAGTGCTTGCTTGAGAAAAGCAAGTTGATTCAACATCATCAACTTGACCCGAGAAGAATATTAGGTACTAAGAAGCAACCAATACGCGAGGGTGAAGAGTCCCATCTTTAGATCTAGTAATCATTGGATGAGTTGAGCCATGAGAAACAGATGAATCTGGGTTAGAAGATGTTGCAAGTTGTTTCTGGTCTTTGATTAGAAGGATGACAAGAATACACCAACAATAGTTGTTTGGAAGGTGTATGTGCAATTGTAGATTCGTTCTCTAGCAGGCTATCCTTTTGTGGACTTGTATCACAATCAACATTATCTGAAGAAGATTCAACATTAGTTAATGAATAATCTTATGGATTAGTATTACAATCAACACTATTGAAGGAAGATGAGAATTTAGTCGATGAGTCTTCGGGCAATGGAGGTACTAGAATATTAAAGGAGGGAGGTTGTGGGAGGAGAAGATTTGTAAGGAAATGTTTTTTCATTAAAGAAAATATTACTAGATAGAAAGATACAACTTGTTTGTGGTACTAGACATCTATATCCAACATAGCCATTTGGATAATCAGGAAAGATGTATGGTAGATAACGTGACTCCAACTTATTATTAGTCTATGGACGGAGATAAGGAAAATACAAGGAACCAAAAGCATAGTGATTATTGTAATCACGAGTGAAATAAAGTTTTCGATGGAGTTGATCCCTTAAGAGTTTTGTAGACAGACGGTTGATAAGATATACACTTGTTTCAAATGCACAATCTCAAAACTTCAAGGGAGTTTTCAAGGGAACTCCACAATGATATAGAAGGGCTAAGCCAGTTTCAACAATATGGTGATGTTTGTGTTCGGTTGTACCATT
Source organism: Asparagus kiusianus (assembly GCA_022839385.1). Classification (NCBI taxonomy): domain Eukaryota; kingdom Viridiplantae; phylum Streptophyta; class Magnoliopsida; order Asparagales; family Asparagaceae; genus Asparagus; species Asparagus kiusianus. The sequence continues at coordinate 331,324 of BQKN01063717.1, forward strand.
TTGTTAAGGCATATGTGGCCATGAGATTCTATAACCATTCCCATGGAAGATGAGTTCATTTTGAAAACGTCGAGAAAGAAATTCACCAGCACCATCAGATTGAAAATCTAATCTTAACATTCAAAATGTTCTCAATATGGATGTGAAATTCGGTAAAAACATCATACATATCAGATCGATAAACAAGAGGATAGAACCACGAGAATTTAGAATACTTGTAAAAAATGAACATAATAGTGAAAACCATTATTTGATGTTATAGGAGCAGGTCCCTAAATGTCACAATGAATTATTTCTGGAGGAGCACTAGTAGTGGAATTTGATAAAGTAAATGACAATTAATGACATGTGCTCATAGTACATGATGAACAAAAATCATTATTACTAGTACAAAATAAAAAAAATTTGCGTGAGAGAACTGTTCGAACAGTAGGCATTGCAACATGTCCAAAATGATGTTGCCATGTTGCAAGGGAGGGTGACTCAGATGTTGAAGCTAGGAGAGCAATGAGTGATACATTACAATCTTTAGAAGGTAGATAGTAGAGACTGTCATGAAGTAGTCTTTTAAGAAGAATATTGCCCGTGCGATAGTATTTCAGAAGACAAAAATATGGGTGAAACTCAGAAACAATTATCGTTAGCAAATTTGGAAACAGAAAGTAGATTTTTTTTATATAGACTTATAGAGGGAACATGTAAAAGTATTAAGAAGATGAAAGCGACGATGATTGACAACAAAAGAGGAAGTGCTCGTGTGAGAAATCATCAAACCCGAGCCATTACCTATTTTCACTTGTTCAGTGCCACTATAGTCAGATTGAATAGAGGTTGCCATGACCATATGTAACATGATGTGCTGCTCCAGAGTTTAGAAACCAGTTATAAGCATTGTTGATGTTTGAAGGAGTAGGAAGAAGAGCCACATTAGGTTGTGGAGTATTGTTGTGAGGTGAGCTATGTTGGTAGGTTGTATAGTATCGATGATGGAACACAAGAGCAGTGTGGCCAAAACGATTACAAAATCAACACTTGTTCCCTCGATTTCCATGACCTTTTTATTTTTGTAGAGTTGATATGGTTGAAAGAATTGTCGACCATTTAGTATCATGGGTGCAGATTGTACTTGAGAACTAGAGGATGTTAATGAGGCTCGAGGGTGGAAGTTAGTGAGATGCGCCACTGGGGTTGTTGCTGAATTTTTAGAAGCATAGGTCAAATCAAGTAGCAATGAGGCTTCTTGCATCAACAACACACCATGAAGAGAATCGATCGTGTGTGTAATGCTAGAAGCATTAAGTGCGAAATTGAGCATACTCCTGGCAGCCAAGTTATCAACAATCATCTTTGAACTATTGAGATACTTAGCCTTGGGGAGAGAGCCTTTGGTAAGTTGGCAAAGTTGAGTACTCAACTGCATCCTACAGGCTCGATTTTGTTGCGAGTAATGATGCTCAAGAGTCGTTCAGGCGTCATGAGAAGTATCAACGCCAATTAGTCGGGAACGATAGAATCATAAAAATTTTGAATTAAAAGTGAGTCCAGGTGATTGATTGCAATAAAAAACTATTTAATGGCGATTTACATATAAATTGACAATCAAATGTAGTTTCCATAGGATGACCCTCTTTTAAAGATGATTTCTAGGAATAAACCCAATTCCATTCAACTAAATAGTGTTAAGTACATATCTAACTAAGTCATACTTGAATTTACAAAAACACTAGGAACAGAGTTTACTCTATATACATCATGAAAACTACTCATAACCTTCACAAAACCAACTCATCCTTATAGGACACAAACCAAAACAGCTCACAAAGACCGAACCCACTACTGATACTTTTAAAGAATTCTACAGTTATAAAGGGAGAGGAACAAAACAATTTGGATATACTTTGCCAACTGACCTGGTTGTCTTTTCTCCTTTCCATGATCTCAGAAATTTCTTTCTTGCCAAAGAGTATAAACAACTGCAGCAAGGGCAGCTCTTTTCACACTCCTATCCTCCACCATTTCACTAGCCAAATGCAATCTTATTATTTTAGGTACTAGTCTTATTTGGGCCATTGACAACAAGACCCTTTTTAGCACTTGCCCCACATTGAGTTTCAAGTTGCTCTTGCAGATCCCAGCCTTAACAAGACCTTTGGTGAGTAACTGGTTAGTAACTACATGATATGGTTTATTTTGTCGCATACATGACGTAGAAAGATTGGTTTCTTAGAGACAATTGACTTGTCTATCATAACTTATTTACCGTAGGAAATTTGAACCTACCTATTTGTCGTGGCGGCTTCTATAGAAAAAAAAAATGGTTAGAAGAATCCTATGTCTATGCAATTTTAATTTATTTATGTAAAACAAAATTCTTCTAGAAGTGTGTAGCTTTGCCAATCACTCTTTTTATCTTCACGAGTTGGTTTACACTCATTAAACATGAACATGTACAATAGTACCCATCCTGATATGGATCTTCATGTTCTTTCACATTTGCTAATGTATCTGGTTCCCTATAGTCATAATTCGGTGGTGCCTAATCAAACTTCTACTGATTTTTCATTCCGTTGCAAACTGAGATTTTAGTCTTGTTTTCTTCTTTTAAAAGTGACTTGCAATATTTCTGTTCATACCAATAAAATAGATACATGACATAAATGCATTTGATGCAGAAACCTGAGTATCTTTCTGGATTTTCGCCTAGTGCTGATAGTGAGAGTTCTACTAGTGGATCCCCATCCTGCTCACAGTCATCACTTCAAAAACATCAGTCAGTTGACATGAAAGATGGACGGAGGAGATCTGTAAATAGAAAGGGAGATGATCCTTCTGTAGTCATTGATACATTCCCTCAAAGAACACAAGCTGGCGATCTATTTAGTGTAACAGTCAATGGACGTCGACCCCCACCGGTGAGGCTCTTCTCTGGGGTTAATATTTGTAGCCTAGTAATATAACTAGTCTATGATGAAACGTCTTGTCCAGATTTCATCATGAGACTTGGTTTTCTTAATTTGTTGGTTTGGTTCATCTACTTGTTCTGGCTTGGCGTCCTATATCCTTCTCACACTAGATTAATTTACATTACGGTAAATCTCTGAATGCAGTAATAGTTCTTTTTTTGCTCATGTTTACTGCATTGGAGTTTTCTCCCCCATCATCTGAAACATTTTAGATGTAGTGATGGAATATATAACCATACATGCCTTTAATCTTCATTAGTTACTGGTTCAAAGTTTTTTCCATGATTAAATTGAATAAATTATTGTTACTGACTCTTTCTTAGCTCTTATCTCCTCATAATTATTGCTGATGCTATAAGCATTTCATATTGCTACTTGGCCTGCATAATGTTGGGAAATATCAGTTTCAATGTAACTTGATCTATTTTTGGTCTTTCATTCTCCATTTTCTCTATTATATTACACCCCCGAAATGTTGGGACTAAAGGTGAAAGAGACCGAAAAGCACCAGACACAAATGGGGCAGTGGAGGAGAAATAGTTGGATAAGATAACATATTCTTATTAGTAAATACAGAACATTTCCTGTCCATTTTAGTAAGAAGCTTGAGAATTCTTTTTTTATATGGATAAAGTATGTCATTATTGTAGAGAAATAGAGAAGACAAAGTTATTATTCATGTAACCCTAACCTCTTTTAAATGGAGATTGGGAGGATATTACAAAATAGGCATGAGATAAAATCACATCTCAGTATCTCAATAATATCTCATAATATCTCTTAAACCTAAATACTGATAATATCTAACACTCCCCCTCAACCTGGAGCATATATTACTATGTATGTCTAGCTTGTTACAAATCGAAATAGAACAGCTAGTTGCAAGAGTTTTGACAATGTCATTTTTATCCAGAATACTTGAAGAAGTTAGTGAACGAAAAATTGTAGTAACATGTCAGGAGCTGGAAATCAGTTGATTGAAGGAAGAGAATCAACCGATTTAGAGATAGGACTGATACGCAGGATAGGACTGATACGCAAAGGAATAAGAAGCAGGAGGGCCGACATGCAAAGTGAAGAGGTTGATATGCAAAGTCTATTAAATAAGGGTCATTTGTAATAAATGATTTGTTCCAGCTCAAACTGCTTCAACTGTTTTCTGTTAATACTGTTTGTGCACGTGCACATTCTTGTAACTCTGGATTTGGTATAAGTAACAAAGTGTAACATCAAAAGAGGATTATGAATGAAATAAGTTGTTCTTCTCTAAACTCTCAATTCCAATCCCTGTTCACCTTCTCTCTCAATTCTCTCCTACGCAAACTCTCCTTGTTCGTTACAGGCTCATCATGGCTAGAAACAACACCAAAAACATCGATCGAGGTTTCAGAACCTCACAATTAGTATCAGAGCTTTATCGACCCTAATATCAATTGAGAGCAGCAATGAATGAGTTGTCTTCTCAGTTTCAGATTTTTGTCCAAGAATTCAGGAAGTCCAAGAATTCAGGAAGTCCAAGAATCTGGACCAAAGAATCGCGGGATCAGAGAAGAACTCTGATTGACAGAAGGGTGCAGATCAGGATTCGCAACCCAATCGAATTCTCTTAGTCACTATTCACATAATGCTCTATCTTATAACGATGGAAGTGCTGCATCAAGTGTTTTCTCCATATGAATTTGTAGAGAAGATCGTCACCTTTCAGAAGTCAGTTGGTTTTCAAGCTCTTATATAATTTCAATCACAACAAAATACGATGGAAGCAATGAATTCTCTACAAGGGCGCAACATTTATGATAGATGTTGTTAATTAGCCATACAAATTTCCAATCTCAGTGAGCTGTAAGATAATTACAACAATGAGCGATCGCAAGGACGTGATGATTTCAGTGAAGAATTTCAGCCATCTTACAGTTTTGATGGAGGTATACTAAAAGCAAAAGCTAAGAATGATGTTGCTGCTCAAGACGACAAGAATTGGCGAACCCTCGGAGACGGGCAATGTAGTCGGCGCTCGTCCTGTCGTCGTCGAAGGGAAGCCATTACATCAAATTTTGCGTCCAATGACCAAAAACTTTCATGCTCAACTCCTTGCAAATACTCAAGCTGATGCTGTTAAGAACAAAGAAGCCCGTGGTTCTTGCTGCTGATGGAGATACAAGAAAAGCCTTTATCAAAGAAGTTAAGCAAAAGACAGTTGCAGTCAAGCCTAAGCCTAAGATTGTAATTGAGATCAGTCCTGATACCCATAAGACCTTGAAGGAGCTACCTGATGCAAGGATGAAAAAGACGAAGAAGCCGCAATCTTCTCGTCTCCACCAAAAGTCAAAGCTTAAGAAACCGCAATGGCCAATCTTAAGCAAGAGGAAGCCAAATCTCAAGAACCCGTCATAGTCAATCTCAAGCAAGAAGAAGAAACTGTCGCCGCGTTCAACTGGGAAAAAGGTCCAAGAGTCTCCGGAGCGGAGTTAGCCTCGGGCCGATGGGAATTTTACTAAAATTTCACTCCGTTACGATCACAACAGAAGTCCAACTCCAAGAAGCTTGAATTCGCTTCTAGCATCGGAATCGGCCACGGGGAACTCGAGAGCGTCATCAAGAGTCTCTCAGCATTCCAATTCATCGAGTCGCATGATGTAAAGAAGGACAAATGGTTGTTGACGGAGGAAGCGAAGTTGTATGATTTGAACGGATCGTCAGAGGCTCAGGTTTTTTTCAGCGGTGCCTCCTGAGGGAATTTTGAGGGCCGAACTCGAGGAAAAAATTGGTGGTCAGATTTTTAAGATTGGTTCGTCCCAAGCAGTCAAGAATAATTGGGTGGAGATTGGGAAACAATTGGTCTCCAGAAAGGTGGGAAATGTTGAAGATACCTTTAAAGATTTGCTCAAAAGTATTGAATATGGAATGATGGCTGAATTGAGCAAGAATGATCCACGAAAGGAGTTGTCAATGGCAAATTGGTTGCTGGGTTATGAATTTCCAGAAACAATCATGGTTTTTATGAGCATGCACGTTCATTTCTTGTGTAGCCAAAAGAAGGCTTCGCTGCTCAAAACCATTAGGAAATCTGCCAAAGAAGCTGTTGGTGCAGATGTTGTGATACATGTTAAGGTAAAGAATGATGATGGTTCTATATTAATGGAACAATTATTGGGTGTGATTCGTTCTCAATCGGAAGATTCAGTTGTTGGTTATATAGCAAAAGAGACACCTGAAGGGAGGCTCCTAGAGACATGGTCAGAAAAGCTAGCCGACTCGAGGTTAAAGCTTACCAACGTAACAAATGGGTTCGCTGAATTATTTGCTGTCAAGGATGCTACTGAGCTTACCTGTGTGAAGAAACCTGCCTATTTAACTTCATCAATGTTTAAACATTTTGTAGTCCCGCAACTTGAGAGAACTATTGATAAGGAGAAAAAGGTCAGTCATTCATCGTTGATGGGTGCCACTGAGAAAGTTATAATTGATCCGGCCAAGGTCAAAGTGAAGCTGAAGGCAGGAAATGTTGATATATGTTGCCCGCCAATATTTCAGAGCGGCGGTAAGTTTGATCTGAAGCCAAGTGCATCAAGCAACGATGATAATCTGTTCTATGATTCGGTTAGTGTGATCATATCCGCAATTAGATCACGATATAGCAGCTACTGTTCGAATATTACTAGAACTTTTATGATTGATGCAACTCCAACTCACACCAAGGAGTATGAGGTTCTTCTCAAGACTCATGATGCTGCAATCGCCATGCTGAAACCCGACAACAAGGCTGGTGCTGCTTACCAGGTTGTTATTTCTGTCGTGAAGAAAGAAGCTCCAGAATTCCTTCCAAATCTTACAATGTCTGCAGGAACAGGGATTGACCTTGAGTTTCGTGATCTGGGTTGAATTTAAACAATAATCACTTGTTAAAAGCCGACATGGTTTTTAATGTCCCTTGGCTTCCAGAACCTTCAAGCTGAGACAAAAAATCCGAAGACTCAGAACTTCTCTCTTTTGCTGGCTGATACAGTCATTGTTTTCAGTGAGAAACCTCCAGAGGTACTGACTGCAGGGTGCTCCAAGTTAGTTAGAGATTTGGTTAAAAGGTTTTCTATATTTGACCTTGAGACAAGGTCCAAATTAAGGAGAGGGAATTGTTAGGAGCTGAAAATCAGTTGATTGAAGGAAGAGAATCAGCCGATTTAGAAATAGGACTGATATGCAGGATAGAACTGATACGCAAAGGAATAAGAAGTATGAGGGCCGACATGCAAAGTGAAGAGATTGATATGCAAAGTCTATTAAATAAGGATCCTTTGTAATAAATGTTTTGTTTCAGCTCAAACTGCTTCAACTGTTTTCTGTTAATACTGTTTGTGCACGTGCACATTCTTGAACTCTGGATTTGGTATAAGTAACGAAGTGTAACATCAAAAGAGGATTATGAATGAAATAAGTTCTTCTCTAAACTCTCAATTCCAGTCTCTGTTCACCTTCTCTCTCAATTCTCTCCTACGCAAACTCTCCTTGTTCGTTTCAGGCTCATCATGTCCAGAAACAACACCAAAAGCATCGATCAAGGTTTCAGAACCTCTCATAACAGCCAGTAGAAACCCTAGGCGAGTCAATCAATAGAGAGAAGCCTTAGACGGGTTAGTCGGTAGAACTTCTAGACGGATCAGGCGGTAGAAACCTTAGGCTGGTCAGCCAGTAGAAACATTTGGTCGGTTAGCTAGTAAAAACTCTAGGAGGGTCGGGAAATAGAAATTTTTGGCGTGTTAATCAGTAAAAACCCTAGGCGGGTGAGCCGGTACAAATCCTAGGTGGGTATGCTAGTAGAAACCATAGGCGAGTAAACCAAAATCTCTAGAAGGATAAGCCAGTAGAAATTTTAAGCGGGTTTGCCAGTAGAAGCTCTTAGCGGGTCAGCTAATAGAAACTCTTGGCGGGTTAACCAGTAGAATTCATAGGCGGGTATGCTAGTAAAAACCCTAGGCGGGTATTTTAGTAAAGGCGGGTATTTTAGTAAAAACCCTAGGCAGGTAAGCCAAAAGCCCTAGGCGGGCGGGTAAGCCAGAAGAAACAACGTTGAAAGAGAACTGCTGTCATAGCATATAACTACCAACGACGCTGAAGAGTTAATAGTAACTCTGATTACTCTTCATATATGAGCTGCAACTTCGGTGTTGTTCATCTCGTGAACAGTAGATACCAACCTTGTTTTAAAGGTTATTCTGTGGAGGGTGTTTGATAAGATCTAGAAAACAATGATGCTAAAGTTGTTGATGTTGTTGTTGAAGCTGTCGATGCCATCAAAGATGTTGTCGTAGCCGCCGAGGGGAGCATGAAGGCCATGCAAAACCCCATCGATGGCCTTGAGATTTTGGAAAGGTGGGAGAAGTTGCTATGATTGAGTAGGCTCTGATCCTATATAGAGAAATAGAAAAGGCAAAGTTATAATTCATCTAACCCTAACCTCTCTTAAATAGATATTAGGATGATATTACAAAATAGCCATGACATCTCACAATATCTCAATAATATCTCATAATATCTACTAAACCTAAGTACCAATAATATCTAACAATTATGATGCATATATTTGATTTTCTGATTGTATCTTGTCATGTTCATTTTAGTCTGTGTACACTGTGTCCTTCTCATCAAGCTTTATACTGTTTGAATATTCAGCTCAAGTCTTTTTTTAATCTTATTCTGTTTCAATCCTTTGCTACCTCCTTGCAATGTAACATCTAACCGATGATCAACTTCATTACTTAAGGCTTTTCTGACTGGATACCTATGGTTTTAGTAGGATCACTCACTGAATCTCATACTGTAGTTATTTACAAACATGCTTGACTCTCGTGCAGACTGGAACAACCATAGTAGATCAAGTGGATCTTCTCCGCGAACAGGTAAAGATGTTGGCTGGCGAAGTAGCACTATGTACGAGCTCTCTTAAGAGACTGACTGAACAAGCAGCCGGCTACCCAGAAGATTCACAGATTCAGGCATGTCAGCTATCCTTTGTTTATATTACAAAAGTGAACACTCTCAACAGCTAGGTTCCTGTTATATGTTGGAGGTCAATTTGGTGATTTGTGTTATTTATCAAATTATGAGTGGCTTCCTGTAATGGGTTAAATATCAAATGCTTTTTCAATGCTGATGCAGGAGCAAATGCAGAAGTTGAAGGATGAAATCAATGAAAAGAAGATCCAAATGCGCATACTTGAGCAGCGGATGGTGGGATCTTTTGAAGAGACTGCACAGTCGTCGAGCAATGTTGACTTAACTCAGGTACCTTTTACCTGAAGTGTTGAGGGGCCCTTGAACTCTTGTATGCTGATTATTGGCTTTAGAGCTTGATTGGAGATATTAAAGGCAATAAATAAACTAAATAAAGATGAATCTTGGTTAGCATGAGGCAAGGTGGTGGTTGTGAGTGGCTATGGGTGTGGGCGCATGTGCATGTTACCAATTGTTTGTTTTCTCTTGTGATTCCTTCTAGTGTCTTCAACTGTTTTTAGTTTATCACGTTCTATTAAATGAATCATTTTTTTAATGAGGTCTTGTGCTTTTGAGGTAAAAAGTCACTTCATATAGATTGATTATATTCGATGGGTTATGACCTTTTCCATTCACATTTCGTTTTTCTATCATATTTCTAATCATTGTCACCTTCTGCAGGCGTTTTCAGAGCTGACTAGTCAATTAAGTGAGAAGACATTTGAACTTGAGGTTTGTCCACTACTGCCTCTATGGGTATCTTTCTTTTGTGTTTACATTAACACACCCTTTCCACTTCCTTGTAGATCACATCTGCTGATAATAGGATTCTTCGGGAACAACTACAAATGAAGGTGAATCAGCGTATTTTATGAACATCCTTTTGGTCTGTAGTTGTAATACACCAAATTATGACAAGCTTTCATAACTGTGACAGATATCTGAAAATGTAAAACTTCAAGAAACTGTAACGTCACTAAAACAGCAAGTCCGCTCCTTGCTAGATAAGAGCAGTCATAAGGATAGCCTGTGTAAGATTTGTGCCGCTGAATTATCTATCGAAAATGGTGACCTATCAGAAAGCTTTGTCTCATGCAAGGATTCTGATGGTGACACATCTGCGAAGGCTCAAGTTCTCATGCAGGTAAATTTATTTCCATCAGTTACAGTAAACTTCATTAGATTGTTTGTTAAGTTCTTAAAATATATTCCTTATTCATTCTGATGCAGGCTGCTGAAATTGAAAATCTAAAGCAAGAGCAGGTGAGGTTAGCTGAGGAAAAAGATGGGCTTGAAATTCATAGCCAAAAACTAGCTGAGGAAGCATCTTATGCAAAAGAATTGGCTGCTGCTGCAGCAGTTGAACTTAGAAATTTGGCTGAAGAAGTCACAAAACTTTCCTACCAAAACGCAAAATTGACTGGGGACTTAGCTGCATCAAAGGATTATCTCTCCCTTGGTAGATCTAGTAATGGTCAGAGGGATAGCGTTTTCATTGAGGAGTTAAAGAAAGAGATTGTTGCCAGATGTAAGAAAGAAGCTTCTTTGGAGGCTGCATTGTCAGAAAAAAATCGAAAAGAAGCTGAGCTACAAAGAAGAATTGATGAGTCAAAACAACATGAAGAAGACTTGGAAAACGAACTTGCAAATATGTGGGTTCTTGTTGCAAAACTCAAGAGGAATGGGATGCTTTCTAATGAAACCTTATCTGAAGGGTTGAATGACATTGATTTTCAGCATAATGGTTTTATTTCATCACACGGCACTTCTGGTGTAAACTTTATGGGGAACAAACCTTTTGTTGGGATGCCTAATGATGATATAAATGGTTCACAAGAAGTAAGTGCTGCTTATGCATATGAGAGAGAACGATGCAAAGAACTAGAAGGCATTGTTTCTAGACTGAAGGTATGGAATTTTTTTTCCTGCCTACAAGAGTATTTAAAGATATAATAGCCATCCTTTTTTTGTTTACCTTTTTAGCTGCAGTAACTGATTAATCTTCTTGTCTTGTTATTAGCTATAAAACCTTTGTGTTGCTGTAGATCTCACAGAATCTTATGATTCTTTTGGTTAAATCAAATTGGACATGATACGAGTTATCAAACCTGGCATAGATGTATGGATGCATAAGTAGCAAGTTGCCAGATATGAAATGCATCTTTGAACAAGACCTGTTGGGTGTAGATTGTAGTTCTTACTGCATGCAGATCATGTATGACTGATCAACCTCTTATGATCTTATCTTCACTCCTTTAAGTATCTTGTTCAGAAAAATCACTTGAGTCACCAGTTTTGTGTGCCTTGATAACTTGATTCAACGCAATCTTCTTTTACATTTACATACTCTGGAAGGACCTATTATTTAACTCTTCTTCCATTAACCTTTATCTCTCTCTTTCTGTTTTACTTTTGTTTGTTTGTTGAAGCTTTATCCTGAAAAATTGATCATATAGTCCATCCTTGGTCATTAGTTCTAGGTGAATGCTGGTTTGGTCAAAGTAGTTTTTGAAAATATCATTTTGTCACATAGTTATAGGGTTGTTTTCGTCTTTATTTGATAAAAATGAAATTTCCTGTAATATGATAAAAACTGAGAATTATTGTAGTTTTGGGATCGATTTAGTTCAACAGCCTGTCGAGAAATATTTTAGTTAATCTATGGATGCTTGTTGCTGGCAATGGCTTGACTAATTTTGCTTAGTTGAGGACAGAAAGTCTTGTTAACCGAGGAAAATCTGTTCGATCTATAGAACCATGTTCTCTGTTTATGATATCTTAGTTGGCCAATGACTAAGCTGTACTGGTAAATGTTCTGATAAAAGACACAAACTGTAGCCCTGGGAAATTTTAATTAATGAGTACAACTGAATTCACTTTTCTCGTACATTTAGGGGGAAGATCTTGATGGTCTAGATGTCAGAGCTCTTGAAGAGTTGCAAAGTTTTCATGTTGAAGCCTTATCAAAGATATGCAAGGAAAAGGTGAAACTTCAGTAACGTTGACCCTCGTAATGTATTTTGTGTATTGTTCTCCATCACCTTTTGTTCCATATTTTGAGTTCTTTATCCTGTAAAAATTTAACAAATCTCTCTTCTGCTAAATTCTACCTGTGTGTTTTATGGATTGATAATATGTTTAATTTAAATAAGCTATGTTATTGAAGAATATCTTCTTATACCTTTAATGATGTTCAAAACTTGGTTTTGTAGTTGACAAACCGGGTCTTGTAGCAACTGGATTCACTTAGCTCGGAAGAAATTATTTCTCCCTAGGTATGTATCTGAACATACATCAAAGTCTATTCTCTCACCCATAGCATCTATCTTTCATCTTTCTTTTATATGAAAATTAAAATAAAATCTCTCATACCATGGCTATGGATTTATATTTAGACTTCAGAGTTGACAATGAATTGTTACTATTGCTTATGATCCTTGTATGCATGGTTGAAATTGTTCTGATCTTTTAGCAATTCTAATGACAAGCGGTATTGCCTCTGAACTTAGGCTTATGCATTGTTTTGATAATAAATTAGAAATAGTTATTAGATAGTTTTAAATTTAATCCAAAACAGATACTTGAGTCTCTCCCGCCTCTCAATTACTTCTGCAGATTTGTTCAGATCGGGTTTTGTCTTGATTAATTAATTACAGACGGGTGTTTGATAACGGATCGACATAGACAAATAGTTATTAGATAGTTCCATATACAATTCAGAACATATAGTTGAGTCTTTTATGTGGTTGTTACTGTGGTTGTTACATGTTACAGAAATCAAATCAGGTCAAATTTGTTGGACTTATTTCCTTGATGTCCAGGCACCTATTACATTCCTTTGACGCTTCGGTTCATGTCATTATAATCTTGTCCGTGGAAAACTGGATTCTTGTGCACACTTAAATTTTTTGTGGCAAAGAATCCCTCACAATGATTGAACAAAGAACAACTGCTACAACAGTACTGTTTATGAGGGTATGTTTGGATGCCATGGTGATTTTATATGGTGTTTTTAAACACTATGGTGTTTTTCTTCAAAAGTGTTTTCAGAACACCACGATAAGTGTTTTTGGTCAATAATAGTTTGACCTTTTATAACATAAATATTAAATGTATTATTAATATATTAAATATTAATTATAATATAATCTATTTTAATTAATATATTATAATATTATATATTTAACATATTATAACATTATATATAACTAATAGTTTATATTGTTATATAATATATATATATATGTATATTATAATACTTAAATATTATTTTCAAATATTGATATATTTAATTATTTTTTATATAAATATTTTATTGTTGTTAACATATTAACTTTTATTAATAATAATGTACCGACATTTTCTTTTTATAATATAATATAATATTATTATATTATGATATTCTTATATTAATATTTGTTATAATATATGTGATTTATCATTAATAAGTTATTTACTTTGTAATATATAATTATTTTGTCATTATTTTATTTATGGACAAATTTTTAAAAGAGCCCTATTTGCAAACTTAATACCCCAAAACGATCCCTTTCAAGTTTATTTCTCAAAACCGACCTGGTTTCAGCCCAAATCAGGTCGGTTTTGGCGAAAAAAGTTTCTAAACTTTACGGGACTTGAAGTTCCGTGAAGTTTAGCAGACATTTTGTTAAGCTGCTAAACTTCACGAAACTTAAAGTCTCGTGAAGTTTCAAAGTTCAAAAACTTCACGGGACTTCAAGTCCCGTGAAGTTTTGTTTTAGCGCTGAAACTTCACGAGACTTCAAGTCATGTGAAGTTTCATGCTCATTTTTCAGAGATTCGCGGCTTTGAAAAATGAGAACTGCAACTCCACGGGACTTGAAGTCCCGTGGAGTTTTCGCTCTACCTATATAAGGAAGAAGCGAAGGCTCACCCGTAACCTAGCCCCACTCCTCTTGAGCTCGACTCCCTCCACATCTGGCCCTCACCCCCTTCCCTCAACGGTGTCGCCTTTGACCCCATCGTCGCCCCTCCAGCCGGCCCCACCGTCGTCGTCACCGCCAGAGTTAACCGAAATTAGGGCATCATCAATATTAAGGTAAAATCTAAAAAAATTCAATTCAAATTTTTTGTATATTCTCACAATTTCTTGGTGATTACTTGTAAAAAATTAGATTTTTAAATAAATTTGTAATTATTTATGAAATTTGTGAAGAAAAATTAATATTGTGTATGAAGTTAGAGGGGAAATTATCGAAAGTTGTAACCGTGAAGTTAACAAAATGTAAAGTTTAAGGGTTTCTAATATCGATCTAAGAGATTTAATGGTTAAAATTATGCGTTTCTAATTATGGGTTTCTAATGTTGATATTGAATTTTTTATTATTGAGAGGTAATGATGAACGATCGAATCGTAAATCTTTGTTTATATGATGAGAAGATTAATTATCTCGAAAATAATATGTCCGTTTATGAAGGAAGTGTAACGGAGCTGATGTTTATATCAAAATCGTTATACTTTCGATGAATTGGTTAATGACTTACACAAACTTATATTAACTAACTCATGTGAGTATCACCTCAATATTATTTGTAATTATCCCTACAAAACAAGCGGCATTCAAATCTCAAGTTACTATGATATGGGTCTCATTGGAGTGTTACACAACGAGAAACGTTCGGTGAAATTATTTATTAAAAAACATCAGAAAAATTTGGGCAAATCGGTGAATCACGACGTAATATACTCCCGCATATTGGAAGACCTTGAAGTTGATTTCGTTGGATTTTTATCTCCGCAACAAGATGAAGGTTAGACACAGTCAGAATACGTGAGCGGTCTTTCATTTGTGGACACTTCTAATATCGAATATACTCTCGCATGTTGGATGACCTTGAAGTTGATTCCGTTGGATTTTTATCTTCGCAACAAGATGAAGGTTGGACACAGTCAGAATAGTGAGCGATCTGTCATTTGTGGGCACTTCTAATATCGATACTAACACGGCCCATCTAGATGATAATGCAAGTGTCAAATCCGATGATGGTGATGAAGAGGATGACTTACAAATTAATAGCATGACGTGTTTGATTGATCGTGATGAAGGGGACACCTAACACATTGACAGATGTTATACTAATAATCAGTATGTCGATGTCGTGTTAGAGGATCCGCCGCCTGATGAAATTCATGGAGAAGAATGGATTGATAACTCCATGATGAAAAGTATTCCTATCGACACTAATATCGTTGATGATACGCAAGACGAGGAATTCTCATTCAAGAAGGGGGATCTATTTGAAAGTAAGGAGAAATTGATCAATGTGCTTTGTTTGTGGGTCATTGAAAAAAAATGTCAAGTTTAGGCCAACAAAAAATAACGTAACAAGCTATAATGTGGTTTGTTTTTATAGCAAAGATGGCGAAGACGAGGATAATGGTGGACACCACGACGACAATGTGAAATGTCCTTGAAAACTTAATTCACGCTTGGGTGTAAGAGTAGGTGGACAATTTAAAATCACAGCTTACAACAGACTCCACACGTATAGCAATCCTCGATTAGAGATGAATAACAAGCATGCGTCCACATCTTTTATATATCGATTTATTTTACCTAATCTAAGGGAGGATCTTGGTCTAAGGCCAAAAGCTATTCGTCTTTTAGTGCATTAAGCAACCAAATTGGATGTATCATACAACAAGTATTGGAATGCTAGGAGGAAGGTGATGATAAAAATTTTCAGGGATTTGGATAAATCTTATGAGATCTTATCACATTATCTCGAAGCACTCAAAAGAGGAAATCCGGGGACTGTCTATGAAGTATCATCAGACCCTGTTGATGACGGAGAACGACGGTTCATATGTGTATTTTGGGCATTTGGCTCTTGTATTAAGGGTTTCAGATATTGTCGTCCTCTTCTTAGCATTGATAGCACTCACTTATACGGTAAGTACAAAGGCGTTTTGCTTGTTACAACCGGAGTTGACGTAGATAGCGGATTATTTTCTTTGGCGTTTGCAGTGATTGATATTGAAAACACAAAGAATTAGACATGGTTTTTTGCATGCATTAGATATCATATCCCAAGTATGGGGATGCGGTCGATTACATTCATATCTGATAGGATGAAATAAATTCCAAGAGCACTCCAACAACATTTCCCGTCGTCACATGAACATCGTTATTGCTTGCGACATATTAGGGATAACTTCAAAAAGAAGCATGGAAACGGGCAGGTTCAAGATCTTCTTTGGCAAGCCGGCTGTGCAACAGAAAAATTAGTTTATGATCAAATACGAGAGGATTAAGTTCATTTCACGAGCTGCACATGAATGGATTGAAACTAGTTTGGGACCACACAATGTTGATAAGTGGGTTTTATGTGAAGATGGCGGTAAGCGGTTCTGTATGATTACGGATGTTTCTTAGAGTTTCAATGGTGTGCTTAGGGGAACACACGATATGCCAATACAGTTACTAGTTACTAAAATATTTTACAGACTTAATAATTTCTTTCTCTGACGTCGAGAACTTGGTGCAAATATCTTCTCAGAGCTCACGCTAAAGTTGAAGAAATGTTAGCGGTTCGGATTGTCTCCACTCGATCATTTCATGTCGTAAGATATAGTTTTAATGAATGGGGAGGTCATTGAGGGAATATCACATAGAGAAAGTTTCTCGTACAAAGTCAATATGCTAGTGGATCACACGTGTACGTGTACTTGCAATGTACCACAACTACAATTGATACTCAAGTTCATTTGGGCAAATGTACACGTGACGACGTAGGCCCCGTGACGATGACGATGGAGCCGGCACTTTGCATGTTGATCGAGCCGATACTTCTCAGCCTCATACACAATCAAATACTCAGATAATCGGGACTCATCAGTGGAAACACAAGGGGCGGGGAAGAGCGAGGGGGAAGAGAGGGAGAGGAACGAGAGGAGAAATTTTGGGTTGTATGTTATAGCGTTAAAAATTGTCTATGGGCCCTCGTACGTAGTTCGAAGCAGAGAGAAGACGATGAACGTCACTATCCGAGTCACAGAAGCTTAATTGACGTCGATGAACGCCTGAACTAAGTCGACGAACCGGTGTCTATAGACCAAAAAATACAGTTTGAGTTGTTTTGAATCGTTTTTTCCACCGTCAACCGTCTGGATTTGTTCCAACTGATCTAACATCATCTAAGAATATGATAAAGTGGTTACAACTGATGGTAAAACCAAACCGTTCGTTCTTATCCGAAAACAGGGTTCCTGAAGCCTATAAATACAGCCCTATGGCCTTTATTTTTACAGATCTGGAATTCTCGAGCCTCGACGAAGCCTTGCTAAATTGGAGATTGAGTGAGCCACGAATTTCTGAGAGGATGAGGTCGGATCAAGTTCTTCAGCATAAAGAAGAAGAGTTCGTCAGATCTACAGTTCCCGATTCCATCCCTTGAGATCGTACCTAGCTACGATCTCGAGAAGAGTGGTTATCTCGCGAATCAACGAAGTTTCGGATCGATTTGATCGTTCAGTGGTTCACGGATATTAACGTCCCCGTCACAGGCAAAGATTCTGTAAAAAAGCAATATGCGATAAACACCTGTTGCGTATTGTTTGAAAGAGAGTTGTACTTTACTTTTTATTGTATCGAAAGTCTTATAAAAAGACTATTTTTCTGAATTTATTGTAACGTCCAAAGTTGTAATGGATTCATCAATGAAAATAGTTTTCACACCAAACAAGCTGGCGATCACAGTGGGAGCTAACAGTCTCGCTGTCGAGACTGTCGTGCCGCAGCCGTCGATTAAGATCCCTGTGGCTGAAGAGGTCGAATACGAGTTCGATCAACAGAAGTTCGAGGAGTATGTCTATTCCTCTTCCAGATCCATCTTTCTTCGCAAGTGCAGGAATGTCTCCTCTCGGAAGATCCGATGGTCTTCAGATTTGAAGACTCGCTACCGCTGCTACAGTTGCACCTCGCAACGATCCGTCGGCGTCTGAGGAAGCCAAAGGCGCAGATCCGGACACCGCCTCAATTAAGGAGTTGACAGATGAATGTGCGCCAACTTTATCGAAGAAGGCTCGTCAGAGGCGCCGTCAACATCTTGCCCGCTAATTCGTCAAGGCTTTGGATCAGGTGGACGGACTCTGTTATTAAGCGGATCTGAAGTTCTGAAAGCGCCAAGTGGCTAAGTCGTCGCCACAACAAGCATCCGGGTCCTCCCAATCGTCAACTGACAAATGGGTTCGTGTCAAACGAACCCGTTCTATACTCGAGGAGCGCATCCAGAAGCGCCACGCACTTCTTGCACACGTCCGAATCCTTGTGCATAAAGCACAAGAATTACAAAAAGAAGTGTTCAAAAGGCCACCAAGATCTAAGCAGGTTTGGGTGCCGAAGGTCAAGTCAGCGCTTCTACCCGACAAGAGACACCAGTCGTGTCACTCGCTCGATTCTAGATCCAAAGTTGTTCCCAGCTTTCGTCAAGTTCAGATCTCGCTCCTTCTGATCCCGCACCTCCGGTGAAGCTCTGCGACAGCATGAACATATCCAGAGGCAGGAAAGCAATAGCAGAATGCTTGGGTCCTTTGCACGAGGATCAAGGCAAAGCTCCGGTCAAAGAACGCTTGGGTACGATGAATGAACCCCGAGCAACTAATCGAGCTGGGGGTCGCACTCGCCCTTGCAACAAGTCTGACCCTTCTCATAAAGGAAAAATTTCAGTAACCGACCGCATTGGACTGCGAGTCGAAGTCCAAGAGCCCGTTGAGGTCCCGCGCTCACAAAGGAGTAACTCCAAGCATGTGACTTTCGAAGACGCTAACAAAGCGTTGTATTCCCAAAAGGAAACGTATTCGTCTGATGATGATAACGTTACATTTGGGAAATTGTGCCAGCACACTTGGGAAACTGTGTCAGCACACTTGGGAAGTTGTACCATCGGGCTGGGGGTACGAACAAATCTCGAAAGAGAGATACTTGGAAAATAGACTTTCATTGTCCGTGTGCCAAACTTATTAGGGCAGTATTATCAGCATGTAGTTGTCCCAAGACCACTCCATAGAGGGTCTCGGTATTCCAAAGACTTTCTTCTGAAGCATCGAATACTAAGCCAAGACGTTTCCGCAAGAAACGATCAGCCGTTCAAGATGACGAATTTCTAAAAGTCACAATTAATATGGCTGATAGAGAAAAGTCAACTCGACCTTCCAGTTCTGACCCAATCATATCGCATCGCCTAACCCGGTTGCGATCGGGAACCATTAGACAAAGAGATTATCAGAGAATGTAGAGGGGATTATCCTCAGATGATGAAGCATCAGATGCTAACTCTGCAATCGCTTCTGACAATACGGTATCCAGCCTAGGACAATCCCGTGACGCATTTATGATCAACACCGAGCAAATGGCCAAAATCATCGAGGATGCTTTGGCTAAGCAAAAAGAGAACTTCAAGTTCGAATTGGAAATGACCATGATGCAGATGAAGGAAAAGTATGACCAACAGATTCGGGCTCTGTTCAATCAACTTAGTGAATCCAGCCGTTGTAACATTGCTAACCAAGCAGGTGGCGATTCAGATATGAACGAACACCTCAATGAAAACAACCCTTCCATTGATCAAAACGCTGAGGGTGACCCTACTGAACACAACAACGTTAGGGGTGGTCCTACCGAAGATGATAATGTCGGGGGTGGCCGTATCGTTCCTCTCAAAAATCGTCCAAAGCATGATACAGATGAGGACGAAAAGGTGAAAGACCTTGAGAAAAAAATCAACACTCTGATGTCTGTTCGAGAGGTGAAGAATACTGGTATTCCGTGTCCTTACCCATAAGAGTGGGAGTCGATCTCGTATCCGGTGAAGTTCAACCCGATCAATTTCACGTCGTTCGACGGGAAGGGCTCGCCCACTCAACATTTGATCTACTTCAAGTCCCACTTGGGTATGATTTTTGGTAATGAAGCCGTGATGGTTCGGTCATTCGTGAGCACCCTTCGCGGGGCTGCATTTGATTGGTACCGCCATTTCAAGCCTGGAAGCGTTAACAGCTGAGATAACATATAAAGCTCATTTCGTAGCAATTTCTTTGATGATGACACCGATGTATCAATCAGGACACTTTTTGAGGAGAAACAGGAAGACGAAGAGACGGTCGACGACTTTGTCAAGCGCTTTCGAAATAAGACGATGAATTGCCGAGATCCAGGCACAAAGAACTTCATCCTCCAAACCTCTCATAACAACCTGTCCATTGATTTCTTAGAAATTATGGGAGTAACATCATCCAATACCTGGAAAGAGTTGAAGGTGCGCGGAAAGCATGTCGAACTCTTCCTCAGAAGGAAGAAAATCAAAAGAAGCCAACCGACGGCTAATCCTCCGAACTCAAGATTCGTCTCCCGTGGTAAGGGGAAGGCACCTACAACAGTTGTTGACGTTAATCAGCCATCACAACAATTCCGAAGATAACAAAAGATTTCGGATCCGATACTCCAAAAAGAGTACTCCTTCAAGGACAAGGACGTTCCAGTCATTTTCGAATCCATCCTTGAAAACAATAAGATTAAGCTACCACCTATCGCAAATCAAGAGGAAGCTTACGATACTTCGGATCCAAAGTACTGTGCGTATCACAGGAGGATCATTCATCCCACCAAGGCTTGTTTCTCTCTTAAAAATGGTATCCAAATCTTGGTTGAAGTCGGCGTCATAACGCTAAGTTAAACCGAATGGAGACTTCGACAAGTATACGAGTATAAACTGCTCCTTCCGGCACTCCGAAGAGTGCGACTATAAACTGTTTCTCAATACTCCAACAGGTATATGAGTCTAAACTCTTTTCTTTCTTTCACGGGAAGTTCCTGAAGAGTGTCATGCTTGGTATTTTTAAGGATAACCCGATCATCCAACTAAGTATAATATTAGACCCGGTTTCGTAAAGGAAGCTGGGGGTGGATGATTCATGTAACAGGGAGTTCCTGGAAGAATGCTATACGGTGTATTCTTAGGGATAACCCGGTCACTACAAAGAAGTGATAAATGAGAAACTCCTACTTGGACTCTGAATGTTCAAGGGTGAAACACATCTCATTGTCGGGATCAATTTCACCAACTTCCAAGCACTCTTTTGCTGAGACGAGATTTGATCACTTCGTTGGATCAATCTTCCATCATGAAACTCACACGGTGTAATTATGGAGTGCTTGATGATTCATAGTTCTCCACCACAAAATCTCTCACTGATCAAATCAATTGACAGTGGGACCACTAAAATTCTTTCTAGTCTAATCCACTCAAAATTCTATTGTGTCTGTGCACTCAACATTCTCATTGTTAGAGTCCAGACATAATACTTGGAATTTTAATATCCTGATCGTTGACGATTGTCAAACCTTTCTGTGTTAAGTATTTGTCACTTAACATTAGGAATCTCCTTTGAGTGATTTGTACGAATCAACACTTCCGCTGTAATTTGTACTCCCACTCTCACTGTCCACTAGGTCAAACATTCCTATAGTTAGGACCATGACCGAAGTCCCCTCTCGATTCTTTTCATGAACGAGAGGTCCACTTTCATATCGAGCGATCAAACATTCCTACAGCTAGGGTCACCTCAAACTCCCGTTTGGTCAAACCTTCCTACAGTTAGGGCCAAAATCACAATTCACTCTCGATAAACGAGAAATTCACCTTTAGTTCGGTAATCACACCTTCCGACAGTTAGGATTATCCGAATCTTTTTGATTCTTGGAGTGAAGATCCTACTCTTAATTTCACTCTTCAAATTCTCAAAGTGGAGATCCTATTTTGAGTTTCCTTTGTAACTGGAGATAGAATATAAAATTCTTCCTCTCCAGCATCGGGTTCGTCTTTACCCCAAGAGAAGACACTACTTTTCAACTCTCAAAATCTGCACCTTACACGCGCCGGGAATTTTATCCCGAATCCTAAGTAGGGATAAGTCAGTGCCTAACACGCATTATCGGTTTAGTCTTTCACCGATTGAAGAAGACACCATAATCCAAGTCTGGGGAATTTTGTCCCGAATCCTAAGTAGGGATAAGTCAACGTGCGTTGCCTAACACGCGTTGCAGGTTTTGTCTTTCACCGATTAAAAAAACACCAGAATCCAAGTCTGGGGAAGTTTATCCTGAAACCTAAGTAGGGATAAGTCAGCGCCTACCACGCGTTGTTGGTTAGTCCTTGACCGTAAAAAAAGGACAAAAAACCCACATATTCGACATTGTGATAGGTTATTAATAATACCATAATCCTTGCCCCACACGCGCGAGAAATTTTATTCTGAATTCTAAGTAGGAATAAGCCAACGCCTAACACGCATTGTCGGTTTAGTCTTTCACTGAGTGAAAAAAACACCAGAATATAAGTCTGAGGATTTTTATCCCGAATCATAAGAAGGGATAAGTCAGCTCCTAACACGCGTTGCCGGGTAGTCTATTCCCGTAAGAAAGTCGAAGTCTACGTATTCAATATCGTACCACTAAAATAGTTAACTCTTTTAGCACAACGTTACATACAGAACGGACTTAAACAATCTGCATGTTAGCCCGACTCAAACGGTAGTCGGTAAAGGCTCATCAAACCCGTTGATGACTGAGGTTTGCCAAATATCCTATAAATGTAAGGGTCATTGACGCACTAGCTCCATTAGTTGGTCTCGTGACTTAAAAATCCGATAATTTTAAGATAAGATCCATACATACAGATAAATCAGCTTTAATAGTTGGTCCTGTAGTCCCAGCATTTGGGATCGTCATGCTCCAATGCCTTAAGAACTTAAACTGTGTATATTCCAACAAATGTACGAATATAAACTGTGTCAACGTCGATCGATGCGAAACCCTAAGATCAACGTCGGGTCAACGCGTAGCCCTATGTCAATGCCAGTCAACGCGTTGCGATGAAAGTCAATGCCGATTAATTGGAAACCCTAAGATCAACGTCAGTGAACGTGTATCCCTAGGTCAACACCAATCAATGCTGATTTATACGAAACCCTAAGGTCCAACGCCGATCGATACGAAACCCTAAGGTTAACGTCGGTCAGCGCGTAGCTCTGAGTCAATGCCGGGCAACGTGTAGTTCTGAGTCAACGTCGGTCAACGCGTTACGACGAAAATAATCAATTCAAAGTCAACTCAATGACACGAGCCAAAACTAACTCACCAACTTCGATTCGAGACTTCGACGACGGCCAGATGATAAACACAGCGTCGGAAAAACTTCAAAGAAGTCAATGATCGAAGTTGACTACAAGTCCTTTCACACCGACTGAATGTTGGACCGACCACATTCAAAGTATTTCAGACCCTTCTATAAAAGAAACGAGACTGAAACACTTTGGATGGGGTATCTGTAGGCGTCAAAAATTACCTATGGGTTCTCGCACGTAGTTCGAAGCAGAGAGAAGACGATGAACGTCACTATCCGAGTCACAGAAGCTTAATTGACGTCGATGAACGCATGAAGTAAGTCGACGAACCGTGTGAAGCAACGGAACTACGGAATAGCAAAGATACAAACTGATCGGGAGCTACGTTTCGTTCACGAAAGATGAAGTGCCTCTCATGTCTCATCTACTCAACATGTGATTCAACCATGGGAGCTTGTAGATCTCCTCGTCGGCTTTCATATGCACTTTGAATGACACAATTCCGAGTTCGGACGACGAAGATGCAGTTTGAGCTGTTTTGAACTGTTTTTTCGATCGTTAACCGTCTGAATTTGTTTCAACTGATCTAACATCATTCAAGAACGTGATAAAGTGGTTACAACTGAAGATAAGATCAAATCGTTCGTTCTTATCCAAAAACAGGGCTCCTGAAGCCTATAAATATAGCCCTAGGGCCTTCATTTGCACAGATCTGGAATTCTCGAGCCTCGGCGAAACCCTGCTGAATTGGAGGCTGAGGGAGCCACGAATTTCAGAGAGGAGGAGGAGATCGAATCGAGTTCTTCGGCATAAAGAAGAAGATCGTCAGATCTACAATTCACGATTACTTCCCTTGAGATCGTACCTAGCTGCGATCTCGAGAAGAGTGGTTATCTCGTTGTTGTCGAGATAATCGCTTTGGTTTCTTGATTCCTTCACGAATCAACGAAGCTCCGGATTGATCTGATTGTTCGGTGGTTCACGGATATCAACGTCCCCGTCACAGGTAAAGATCCCACAAAAAAACGATAGGCGATAAACCCCTGTTGCGTATTTTTTGAAAGAGAGTTGTACTTTACTTTTCATTGTATCGAAAGTCTTATAAAAAGACTATTTTTTCTGAATTTATTGTAACGCCCAAAGTTGTAATGGATTCATCAATGAAAACAATTTTCACACTAAACATATGTGATCTTATTTTGTTAAAATTTATAATTTTTCAAATACTATACTTTTGTGGATCAATTATTATTTATATATGTGATCTTCGTGAGTATTGTTTGATTCGTGTTTAATTCATGGCTAAATTTTAAGAATATTGTTGTAATTTAGTGTATATGAGATTGATTATTGTTCACAGGTGTATTTTCGTGATTATTGTTTGATTTATGTAAATCGATTGATTCATGAAGAAAATTTCATATATATTTTGGGTTGTATGTGTAGCTTTCGTGATTACGTTGCGTATATAAAAAACATGCACAGCAACATGCACAGCTTGTTGTGCATGTTTTTTAAAACCTACAGCTTCACGGGACTTCGAGTCCCGTGAAGTTGCAGTTCTCATTTTCCAAAGCCGCTATTCTTTGGAAAATGAGCCTGAAACTTCACGGGACTTCAAGTCCCTTAAAGTTTCAGCGCTAAAACAAAACTTCACTGGACTTGAAGTCCCGTGAAGTTTTTTGAATAATAAAACTTCACGGGACTTCAAGTCTCGTGAAGTTTACCAGATTAACAAAATGACAGCTAAACTTCACGGGACTTGAAGTCCCGTGAAGTTTGGAAACTTTTTTCATCAAAACCGAGGGCTGAAACCAGGTCGGTTTTGACAAATAAACTTGAAAGGGATCATTTTGGGGAATAAGTTTGAAATTAGGGCTCTTTTGAAAATTTGTCCTTTATTTATTAATTATTATATAATATATTATAAATATATTAATATTTAATCTTTTATTCTTAGAGGAGTTATTATTTTATTATTGAATATTATTATTACAACAATAACATATTATATAGCACATTATTCAAACATTAATAATATATTTTATTAATTAGATAGCATATTAAAATAATTTCTTGTTACATAATTCAATATTATATAATTACTATAGGATTATTTATTGTTTTATCAACATATTTTTTTATTGTTTACTATTAATTTAATATATATAATGCATATAGTAGTATTTAAAATATAATTATTATATTATATTAATTATAATATTATATGTATTATTAATTAATGGTATTAAACATAGTATTGATATATTAGGAAACTATTATTATTTATAATATTATATGTATTATATTATAATGTAATATATTTAAATAAATATAATATAGTTTAGTATTAATTTGTATTATCTAATATTAATCTAATATATTATAGTATTTAAAATATAGTTATTATATTATGTTGAATGTAATATTATATCTGTTATTAATTAATGGTATTAAAGTTAGTAATGATATATTTAGAAACTAATGTTATAATGTAATATATTAAATAATATAATTTAATATTATATTATTATTATATTATATCATATCATACTTTGTAACTTATATATTATATTAAAATATATTATTAATACACATATTAGACATTATATTAACACCACTGAAACTCAAAACACAAACACCGAACTTAAAACATATTTTTTGTTTTTGATATCGTAGCCTAACAAAAACACTACGGTTTTCAAGCACATGGTGTTTTGTTTTTGCAAAAACACCATGAAATCAAACATATGGTGTTTTGTTTTTGGTAAAAACATCATGAAAACACTAAAACCACCTATGATCATTTAATTATCTTGCAGATACCAAACTTAAAACACATTTTTAGTGTTTTCAAACACTTAGTGTTTTCTTTTTGACAAAAACACCATGAAATCACTAAAAACACGTGATCATTTAATTATCTTGTAGACAATGTAATTATGCGCTTTGATGCTTTTACTTCTCTTTTAATCAATGAATTATTTTAGTATTACTTCCTCCTAGTTAATGCTTTTATTCACTTCTTTAAATACCAAATATAATGATTAAAAAATAAAATAATATTTTTTGTTTATAAATTGTGTTTACAAAATTGTCTAGAAAATATGTACATGAGCAAACAGTATCAAGTGAGGATACTGTAAGCTGTGGCCAAAAAATCTCAAAATATAAAAAAGGGCAAACTACACTAAACCCTAAAGATATTTCATCATTTTGCAGTGAGATCCCCATTAACTTGCAAAATCACACTAAACCTCCAAAAGCTTTTGGACCTGCAGAACTCCCTAATACATATTCCACATTTTGCAGATAAACCCTAAATTAGAACAAAAAACGACATAAAAGGCGTTCTGAAAGTTATTAGGGGTTTAGTGTAATTTGCCCAAACATCATTTAAAAAAGGTCTGGGTAGCCCACATTTTGTAGATAAACCCTAAATTAGAACAAAAAACGACATAAAAGGCGTTCTGAAAGTTATTAGGGGTTTAGTGTAATTTGCCCAAACATCATTTAAAAAAGGTCTGGGTAGCCACTTACACCTAAGCGATACCTAGGTCGTCCATCTAAGTCTTGGGAGCGCCTAGGGAAGAATAGGCTGCTTGCGCGGACTATACGATGTTAGAAAAAGCAATACCGGGGCCCTTAGTTTAATTTGCCCTTTAAAAATGCCATAAAAGCAACTGTATATAAATGGAAGAATTCATGGGACATTCTTTGTTCGTTCTAAATTATCCATTGACTTACATAATCTCCCATTAGTTTAGCTCTATTTACTATTTACCCATGCCTCTCGCTATAGAAATATAAAAAGGTGAAAAAAGAAGGTGAAAATTAAAAAGGATCCATTTTCCTCATTTCCTGGTTTGAAGTAGCTGCAAAGATGTAATTGTTATCATTTTAAGAATACTAGGTGGAATACACGTGCACTGCACGTGGTCAAATATTATAATTATTTACTTTAAGTTTATTTATTTACTATAACATTGTTGTAAAAAAAATTATAATTATTGTAATATATTAAAATTTTTTGGATATTTCCATGTGTGATTTTTACATTTTATCTTCCAGAGAAATAGTGATGTTTAAAGCCTTAAAATATTAATAATTTAAGATTAAATAGTAATTTGAATGTATACTTTTAAAATATTAATGTTGTAAGGGACCAATATGAAAAAAACCTATTATTAATAATAATAAATAAATTCTTGAGTTCATTAAGGAAAATGGTAGGTTTTCTAGTCATAAAGAATTTTGTTCAGTTATAAAAACACCACTTCCGCATGTTGTTTATCTGGCGATCGATTATTATAGATATTCAAGAATTTTTTTCTAAAATTTTCTAAGTTAGAACATGCAAATTCAATCAAGAAAGAAAATATAAATTATGTGATCAACTCTAAAATCTGAAGTTGTACTCTTTTTACATCTTCTCAAATACTAATTGATCTGTCAAAACGACTACTGTCTGGTTTCAGAAAATTATTAATTATATTCTGAGAATGATTTGTACATATTATGCCCTCATATTGATTGTATTTTAATAAAATAATTTATATCTATCCCATGTCAAATAACATTCAAAAATTTAGCTTAAGGAGTTAGAAGAATACAATATCTGCAATAATAGTCATATCCAAGCTATGAGCTTCATAAACTTATAAGAATATGAGCAATATAAAATGACAACTTAATTTACTGTGTCAAATAATTTATTACAAATTATGAAAGACAAGGGGAATTAGAACGATCATATACCCATCCCAAATAAATATTAAATTTCTCTTAGAGATTCTTATAGCAAAAGATTTTTAGAGTTCATGTGTAGGATAAATTTAAGGACATGTAACCCAAACCAATTCATTGAGTGATAGACTTGCAATAAATTACACTCTTATGAAACTGATATCACATGTGTTTTAAGTTGTGCTTTTGTTTAAGAGTTAATTTTAGAAAACTCCCCCTCAACTATGGAGGGCATGATAACAACCCCCAGCCTTCCCCCCGTCGTGACAAAACTATTTAAGACTGAGTAAATCTCTGCCAAGTTTTGTATATAATCTATCTCAACTTAAAAAAATTTGATTTAACCCAAGTGAAAATTTCTCACTTAAACCTAACCTCTCAAAACTAACATCATTAAGTCTTATCTATTATGTGACAAGTACATAACTTGGAAAGACCAAAATATCAATCAATCATAAAAGAATTACATTGGCTTTTGCCAGATAAAATAGGTGATATAGAGGAAAAAATTGTAAATTGGTTGTGATCCTTTTATTGTCGGTTGATGGTTTATTTAATTAAAATTACTTTCTTCAAGAGGGTATTTTTTTCAAATCACATATCGAAGTAGTTATAGTTGAGAGATGTTTTCTAAAATTGCACGAAAATTAAGAGGAGTTATCTATAACATCTCACATAATGAGGGGGTTTTGTCAAATTGAATCAGTTAAGTGGGTTTTTTAAGGAAATCCCTATAGTTGAGAGGGTTTTTTTAAAAATTAACACTTCTTTTAAATATGGCTTATTTATAATTTGTCCCTCAAATTTTTAATAAGTTAATATTAGTCCCTAAAATTATGAGCAATTTCAAAAATTTGTGGGAATAACATAAGAGTCATTGGATATTTAAAATCAAGGAACTAATATCTAAATAATGTTTACATATTTGCTCTTATAGGCATTCTATTAAATATCGACCAATATATTGTTATATCGGCCAATATATCGGGTTAAAGACTTTATCTTGGTAATATTTTATATTATTTTCTTTAGTTTGTTGATTTTTTTGATAAATCGACCGTTATCGAAAATATGGCCCATATATTCCTTTGAAGATATCGAGAAATCATGTCATTTTTTAATTTGATTGTGGGCTGGGGTTTGGATCGTGTTTGGGAAATAAGATCGGAACCTACAAAACCCACAAAGGCCACAATTATTCTCCCAAATCTCTCCACTCTAGACTCTCCCAAAACTTAAACATATATCTTGATGCAAATTCTTATGTTTAAAATTCATTAATATGTTAGATTACATATTACAATGTCATGTTATGTATGAATATTTGCTTATATGACACCCAGTCTTACATACATATCCCTGATTTTTGCTACCCGATATTATAGAATTTGGTTTTTTAGTATTTATGTGATGCGCTTAAATATCCTAATGTTTTCTAAAATTTAATGTTTATACCTTCTATCTTGTTACCTAAAAATAAGAATGCTCTTTATAATTTTCCTATTTGAGTTTCATGGTATAATTTTAGGATAATTCTATGTTTTCTATTTTTTCCATAAATACTTTATTGACATGCAATTATCTATTAATATATTATTATACATTACTAATAATTAATATGATGTAGAGTTTTATAATAACGTTGGAAGTTCTTAGGACCAAATTATGCAAACTTGAAGTGACATATAATGTAGTTAATTAACAATGATAATTAATTTAGTTTAGTTAGTATTAGAATATAATATCAAAAGAAAAAAGGGGTAATATAGTCCGTAGAAAGTTTTACCACAACTCCTTTTTTTAAAGGGAGTATGATACATTGCCTCTTACAAAAAAACTCCTTTTTTTAAGGGAGTATGATACATTGCCTCTTAAATTCATTTGCTTAAATTCTTACATACATGGCAACAATAATAGCTTTTGTTGACATTCACGCCGCTCAAGGTAGAAAACTGGTGCCCCAGGGGCCCAGGGGCACCGGTTAACAAATGCTTTTACTTATTTTTCTTGAAGGGCAATAGTTCCGACAGTTTTCATTAGGCGGTTCTTCTGTATTCTGATTTTGTTTGCTTTCTTGAAAGGAATGCATTGGACTTTTACGAAATTTCTTTTATTAATTTTACTGAGACAGGATTATAGATTTTACTTGGGAGCACGTTAGACAAGTTTCCTTCGATAGATCCTAGACTTCAGTGATCCGTATGGTTTGCAGTTTAGGGACTTCCAATATTATCTGGTCCCACTGCCAGCCGGTTTTATGTTATCTTATAGAATATAATTTCATATATACTATTAGTTGCGTTGCATGAAGTTATATTCTTTACGAACTTGTCAAATTTAGCAAAACCAAAGAAATTATAATGATCTTATTTGTTTATCCCCAATTGCTTTACTACTGATCCTTTCAGTATAGTTTCTTTCAACTGTCTGCATCAAAAAAATCAGCTCCTTATTTCTTTTCCTCTAGCAACTATATTGATAAATTTAACAAAAAAATCAGTGTAGTTTAAGAACTTTTGGCAATACATTATGTGAACCTATGTTTGACGAACTGTTCATTGTGATAACCTTCAAGGTTGACCTGGTTATATCATAGATCACAATTTTAAGTCAAAATTTCTTAGGTCTGAATACAATTTGTAATTATACAATTTGTAATTATATTATGTTTCCTCCTTGCTGATTGTGTCACCGATGTTTCGATATATAGCCGAAAATGATCCTTGCTGTTTTGTTCCTTAGGTACCGCTTTTTCAAAGAGATTTACCTGGTTTATTATTTTGCTAGATTTGCAGGCGGGATAATGTACAGTTCATGCCAATTTGAGGAGGAAGATGCAAAGGCGCCTCTTTTCTCGTGTAGATTCGATGTTAGCCTAACTGGAGACACTGCAGTTAGAATTTTGTTATACTTCTTTGTACTTGAAACGAAACAGCACAACAGTTCGATCTCTTTTCTTATTTATTCTTTTGATAATTCTTGAATGTATGTATTTGTAGACACCCAATATGGAAACATAATCATCCTTTTCTACTACACAACAGTCTCAACAAAGCCCTTCTCTTATCTTCCCACGATCATAGTTCTTTGACATTGAAATTCGCAGGGCATTCTTCAGCAAGGATGCTGGCAAACCAAGGCTCGGAGTAGCCGTCATCAAACCCGTAGATGCCATCGACACTGTTTGAATAGAAAGAAAAAGAGGTGCAGCGTGAGAACCTCCCACCCTTTCCCCGTATAAAAGGAAGTAGTAGGTAGTAAATCATCAGAGAGGAGAAGTTCCAGACTTTGGAAGCCTGTCGCAGTTCACTCGAGCCCAGCCGATTTGTTGCTTCTCGTTGTCGTAGGCCACCATTACATCCTGCATCGAGATATCTGCAAACATTTCAGATTCAGATGAAGTTAGTTTGGTTGGTTCTGACAAAATTTCCGAAGTAGCGGATTCAATGTATCTACCTCCGATTATGTTGAGATCCTTGAGTCCTACTTGGGTTCCGTTGAGTATCCCCAAGCATGCATTGCCATGTTTCTGCAATCAAAAGCAGCTACTAATTCTTTTCTTGGGTGAACTGCGTATGTAAATACCTCCTATCCCTTCATCACTGGGGACTAGATATTCACTACTTCTGAACCTTTATATTACCATTTAGATCTGCTGATGTCTAAATGGAGTTATATATTTTAATGGGGAGCGTTGTTTTAGAATCCATTAGAGAATAGGGGGCCTAAGATTTGATAAAACAGTAACTTTGGGAGTAAAAAAGTAGTGTGGCAAATGGGTGTTGGTAATAATAGGAGTGCATAAACATTTCTTTCCTTTTATCACGTAAAAAGATCAAAAGGGACGGAATGCTCACCGTAACGATCAGATAGTTCTCTGGGGGTATCTCCATCTGAGCCGCTTTCCTCCCGTTCACAAAGTTCAGAACTAAACTCTTGAAAAACTTCTTCACATCCAGTAGAGACTTGAACGGCTTGGCTCCCTTCCAGCAGATTGGAAGCGCGGGGTCCTCGACTGCCTCTTTCAGTGGCTTCTTGCGTAAATCATTCTTCAACTGTTATAGTCACAATTTCTATTTTGCATTAGTTTCTCTGCTAAAATTAAAGAAAAGGAAAAAAAAAAATCTAATCTCAGCTACAGGAAAATTTAGATTTTTTTTTTTTACCGCCGTGAGGAATGCTTGATATGGCTGATTGGTGAAGTAAGTGTAGGAGCTGCCACTGTCGAAGACTACAGGCTGTTCTTTGATACCCAAAGACCGCCTATCGAAGTAAAAGCTCGCTTTTCCTGGTGAGTAGTAGTTCCTAAAAATTGAATCATAGTAAGTAGCGTAGACACAAAATGTATGAGCAAAAAAAAGCGATATAATTTCTTTTGATATTTGCGTTATTTTCATTATTTACTTCTCGCTCTAAAATGACATCATTGGTATAATAAATTACGTTTTATAAAGCCTTCTAAATCTCAAAAAAGAAAATGCCTTAAGAGACCAAAAAACATGAGAACTTACATGGGGCAGGTGAGGTACGTGTCGGCTCTCTGTCCCATGATACACTGTTCTTGAACAGCGCATCATGGGACAGGGAACCGACACCTCACATGTCTCATGTAGGGTCTCATATTTTTGAGTCCCCATATAATACCACCCCTCGGAAAAGTACAAGCATAATTTTTACAATTAACCCTTATTGTTTGTTCGTGCGTTGGTGTAATTTATTTTTTACCGGAGTGTGATGCGAGACATTGGAGCCCAAGTTACACCATAGGACGGGACGAGATCGTCACCGAAGAAAAGATAGCCTCCTCCTCTCCTGCTCAGGCAATGGCCGAGCACGTTTTTGATCACTCCCTGCGCTTTTAATTGCGACATTATGCTCGCCTCTCCGGTTCCGAGCCCGAGAACACCGTCGGTTGGTGACGGGGCGCTCACGCCTGCGCCTTGCTGGTCGTATCCGCACCTAAAACGAGACAAAAAAAATATATATGTATTTTATAAGGTTCGGGATCATCCAAATCTCTCTTTTCTCTTTTTCGTTTTAAAAAAGACTGGTACTTTTACACAGTCAAGAGTTGTCTGTGGGACCCGCACAAGGGTCATTGTAGTTGGTAACGGTGTACTTTCGCACGTGCCAGACGCAACAAAGTCATCAGCTTCTCATTAGTTTTACAATTAAAGTTCCTATATCAAACTATAAAAGATAAAAGACTTGAGTTAATCGATCAATCAAACACCACAGCATTTAATTAATTAACTAACTAATTAATTCGCACACATTTGCTAGAGCGAAGGGCTGGGAATTTCACCCGAATGCGAGCCGAGGATGAACCAGCGAAGTGTTGGCAAGCCTAAGAGCGACCGCATCCGAGACAAGAACGCCGAGGCTCGACCACTGATCGGCGTACTGTATCTCGTAATCGCACTGATCCAGGGACTCGCACTCCTGATTCTGATGCGTCGACGCGTGCAGCGCCGCGCACAGCGGATCCTTGCACGGTACCAGACTGTTCTTTCTCGGCCGATACAACGGATGCGGTACCTAATGAAAAAAATTATATTAAAAAGGCTAAATATCATAAAATCCCCTTTACCTTCGGCTAATTAGCAGAAAACCCCCTAAAATTATAAGGACTGTCATAAACCCCCTTTAATTTTATCAGAAAAACCCCCCTTTAACTTTGAGATTTTATCAAAAACCCCTCTAATTGAAAGTATGAAAGTTTAAGGGGGATTTGTGATAATCCCTATACTTAGATATTTTGAAAGTTCAGGGGGGGTTCGTCCAGAATTAAGGGGGTTCGATGACGTTTTCCCGATAAAAAAAAATGTTTTGCATAACAGCGAGAAACTTGTGCAAATTGGAATTTTGTGCGACAAAATTTGGACTCCATCTAACAAATCTTTCAGTGCCATTTGACTTTTTTTTTCCTCCTTCAAATGTACCGTGCGCTCGAAATAAAATAACCCATCCATTTCTATATTAAATCAATTGGGGAGAAAAGAAGAAGGAAAAAAAAAACAACTTGTCAACATAGCGCACACATCCAAAATAAATTCCTGAAAGGCGATGCAACCAAATGCATTGAAGCTAAAAAGGTAACGGGATTTAGAAGTGCATCTCTGAGCAAATTTGAACACGAGGATACCGCACTTGGAAATTCTAAGAAAATTATGAAAATTTTCAAGGATTTTTTGAATCGATTTCTCAAATCGTACCTTGGAGCAACTAACACAAGGAGCATCGCATTGAAGCCACGTCAGATCGCTCCCAGTATCCACATCCAGAAAATAGGGCTTCGGCGGATCACCAATGCTCATCGATACATAATACAACCTACGGAGGAAAAAAAATAACCCCCCCAAAATTAATCAAATAAAAAAAATCAAATCTCGAAAAGCTCAAATTTTCGAATCTCAAACTCTCACCCGTGAGGGTACACGTCGCCGTAGATCGGAAACACGGCCGACGACGGCGGTTTCTTGACGGCGTCAAGGTCGTCGGCGAAACATGAAGGCGGAGGAGGCGGCGGCGATCTCGATTTTTTGGACGGCGACGTGGCGCCGGCGGCGGCGGAGGAGAAGGGGATGAGGAGGAGGGAGGTGACGAGAAGCAGGGCCAGGGGGATGAGCCTGGCCATGGAGGACACGTGGAGGGAGATTAAGGGGGACAAGTAAGCAGAGGGAGGTGAGATTAAGGGGTTTTGGGGTGTGGTGCTCCGCCGGTGAGAGAGAGAGAGAGAGAGAGGAGGAGCGATGAGAACTAGGAAGACTGAGATGGTTTAATTAAGACAGCGGAGTCGTCGCGCTCGTCTATTTGTAGTCTCGAGTAGGACGGATATTTGCGAGTTAGCCCACTTGCATTTTGTTAATTGCATATAGAATTTTATGCATTGTTGATAATTACTAATCCGTCCTTAAATGTTTTTTCCCCCTTACCTTCTCCTAAGAAGTCATTTAAAACTCATAATTTTTAGTAATCGGGAGAAGATTTTGTCAGAGGACTAACATGTAGTAGCCAGTAAAACATAATTAGAGATCACCTAATAAAAGAAATTTAGTTGGATATTCGATTATCAGGCAGCTGAAGGAGTTTGATGAGAGAAGCAAGAAAGTTACATAAATTGACATGTTAAAGCAGCAAATAATCAATTAAAAAGGGGTAACATGCAAAAGTTAATACATAGTCTTCTGCTGTAAGTTTCATGAAATTGCTTCGAAAAGGTTAAAAAATGAGAGAAGCTTCCATGAGAAGGAACTACAAAAGGGCTTTTTTTTTTTTAAACCATTGGTAGATTGAAAATTTTACCTTAGCGAAGGAAACATAGAAAATCAGTGAACAGCCAGGAAAACAGAGTTGAGTAAATATTAAAAATATTGTCCCTGATATCATAAGTGGGTCCACACGTACGGCAAAAGGGATAACATTTTGTTTTTTCCAAATGTAACTTTAAACAATATTCTTGCTTTAGATTAACCCATAACTAGATGACAGGGGGTCCTTGAGAAATTATTTAACTAACGATCGCTATACTATTAAAACGTAATGTGTTTGCTTTATTTGCATTTGATGTTGGATGAAATTAAAAAAAAAAAAGCAAAGATACATTATGTCTTTGTCTTATATTTGATCCCACAAATTTTGCCGAAAGTTTATAACAGTTTCATAATTAAAACATAAAGCTTAAATTGCAAAATATGATAGAAAACTTTTATGCTATTATTAGAATGGAAAGGAAACTTTTTTCACATGTTTCTACTTGTCACCATTTAAACTAACTGCAAGCTTAAGAAAACTGGTATTATGTGATGTCGGTTAATTCCACACTCTTGTAGTCCAAATCTAAATTTCGTGGATAGATGAAAATGAAATTGTATTGAGTAAAAATAAATAAATAGAATTAGTGTGGAGTGCGGCAAAGCATAATCATCTTTATTCCCATTCTAAACTTACCTTCTCTTCTATACCAATCCTAGTCTTTGTCATTAAATTTAGTATTGACAAAGCAAAGATAAAAAAGAGAGACCTTCCTTGGATGCGCACTTTTCTCTCATCTATACTTCATTAACTTGGTATTTATTCCTTATTTACAAATGTAGGCTTCTTATTTTTATATTGTTAGCTTAAAATATAGTTTTCTGACACTAGCCTAAAATATAGTTTTAAGTCTCTTGACTATTGGAGGACAATTTGGGGCTAGTTTTATTATTATTATTATTATTTTGGAGTGCTTCTACTTATTATTATTATTACTATTTGAGAAATAGTCAATAGTGGTGTTTGATAATATTTTAATTGCATACTTAATGAAACTGATTTTACTTTTACAGGTGTTTTTCTAGAAGCAACCTAAGGGTATTTTCCAAAACAGAATCACCTTTTTTTTTAGTTTATATACCATATGTGATATTATCTTTTGATGAAGATCTTTAAGCACAGTTTTGCCAAACATGTTAACTATTTTTGAAAGTAATTTTTAATATATTACTACTAAATTAACTATTTTTGAAAGTAATTTTTTATATTATTATATATATATATAAATAACTTATTATAAGTTACAGCAATATCAAATTCTTAAAAAAAAAAGTTAACTTTATGGTTTCAGTCTAAAAGGCTGTCAACTGGGCCCATCCTTCCTAGCTTTAGCATAAAACGGGAATCTACAAATGTTGCCCACTACCCAGTCGAACCAGAGACAGCTTGGGGGCCAAGTTTCTTAATTGTCTGACCAGGTCAACCCTTTTTTTTTGTTCTGTAAAAAAAAAAAATTCTCAAAATCATTCAAAACAATAGAAGTCCAGTATAAACTATCCTTAAATTTTTATGAAATTGTTGGGTACAACCCATGCTAATACTGTATCATGTGACTCGACAGTAGCTGAACGAAAATCACCCAAAGTCACGTGTTTTAATTTTAAGAGGTGTTTTAATTTTAAGAGGAAGGACAGAATAATAATGTTGTTAGTTAGGAAGTCCATGCTGATAATTTGGAAAATCTACGACGGTTTAGTGAGGGGGGGGGGGGGCAAAAACTAATATTTATATCCGCATTCATATAATAAAGCGACCACACGTATGATTACTACTATCAAATTTAGTTACCTAATGTCAAAAGTAAGAACATCATTCTCCAATCTTGCATCAACCAAGTACCCACTATCGGTTTAGTAGAGTCATGAGGAACAAAGTCATCAGCAAACAAAAGGTGAACTTTGTGGGTGCAGTCCAAAAGGTTATCAACTGGCCCCACTTCCTAGCTTTTGCATGAAACGGATATGTACAAATATGACCCACTACTCGTCAGTCGAACTATAGACAGCTTGGGGACCAAGTTTCTCAATCGTCTGAGGACAGTAGAAATCCAGCAGAATAATCCGTTATAAGAGCAAGTGCATCAAGCTCTTAGTTGAGAGTCCTAGTCAGCAAGCTCTCAAGCATTTTAGAATAAAAATTAAAAAATTAAACATTGGGAGGCACTCCTTCTTTTATGGAGCTCCAACAAGCTCCTAGTTAGGAGCTCCAACAATATCAAAAAACCCCTCTTCTATTTTAATATTTTACCCATTACTTTCAATTATATTTAAATCTCTTGTATTTTATTTCTAACCATTGGATACGATCTTCGAGGGAGCGCACACGGTCTTCGAGGTAACCCGCGGTTTTCGAGGGAACGCATACGGTCTTCGAGGTAACCCGCGGTCTTCGAGGTTGGGCACGAAGTTCGAGGTATCGTAAATTTTGACCGTCAACCGACTGATTCCTATAAAATTCGATGGCTTCTCTCCTCAACCCATCATCTCCCAGAACAAAATGTCTAGCTCATCTAGCTCTAGCGATGATGAAATGATGAAGACGTTCTTTCTTATGGGAGCTGCTGTCGTTGAGGAAGAAGAACAAGAGAAATGTTCAACTTCAGTTCAAAACAAAAGACGTATCGTGCTCCATCGAAACCGACTGGAAGGCCACAATCGGTTGTTCCAAGATTATTTTGTTGACGCATCAACCTATCCTCTTTATTATTTTCGTCAAAGATTTAGAATGACGCGTTCGTTATTCCTTCGAATCCACGACGCAGTCGTTGAACATGACAAGTACTTCGTCCAAAAGAGGAATGGTGCTAGACAGTTAGGACTATCTAGTCTTCAAAAGATTACTGCAGCTATGCGGATGCTCGCATATGGAGCATCCGCTGACTCCGTTGACGACTACGTTCGGATCGGTAAAAGTACGTCGCTTGAGAGCGTAAAGAGGTTCGTTCGATCGATTATCAACATCTTTGGAGAGGAATACCTTCGTTCACCGACTAATGAAGACGTTGCACGCCTGCTCGAGGAAGGTTCACAACGAGGTTTTCCTGGTATGCTTGGGAGCATCGACTGCATGCACTGGACATGGAAAAACTGTCCAACTGCCTGGCAAGGTATGTATACTGGATATTTTCATGAACCTACAATTATTTTGGAGGCCGTAGCTAGCAAAGATCTTTGGATATGACATGCCTTCTTTGGATTGTCGGGGTCTCACAATGACCTTAATGTTCTACATCGTTCACCGATTTTCGCACAACTTACGGAGGGAAGAGCTTCACCGTGCAACTATACTGTCAATGGCCACGAGTATAATATGGGATACTATCTCGCCGATGGGAATTACCCAGAGTGGTTCACATTAGTGAAGACTATTCCAGCACCTCGAGGAAACAAGCATAAGT
Source organism: Asparagus kiusianus (assembly GCA_022839385.1). Taxonomy (NCBI): domain Eukaryota; kingdom Viridiplantae; phylum Streptophyta; class Magnoliopsida; order Asparagales; family Asparagaceae; genus Asparagus; species Asparagus kiusianus. The sequence goes on from BQKN01063717.1 coordinate 369,893, forward strand.
ACTTTGCTCAACAACAAGAAAGCGCAAGAAAAGATGTTGAGCGAGCTTTTGGCGTGTTACAAGCTCGATTTGTGATTGTTCGTGGACCAGGACGTTTCTGGCAACCTTGTGTGCTGAAAGATATCATGACAGCTTGTATCATAATGCATAACATGATCGTTGAAGATGAACGTGATTGTCAATTGGACAACAACTTCGACTTTACTGATTCGGTACCAGTCGTTGAACCTTCTCATGTGCAGACGGTGCCTCTAACTGAGTTCATCCAAAATCATCATCGGATCAAGAATATGCAAACACACAAATCACTAAAAAATGATTTGATCGAGCATTTGTGGCAGCTCAAGGGATCCATCGCCGAGGATTAAGTTTCTTTATGTCTAATGTAATTTCAGAAAAGGAGTTCAAGTTGTTGTACTACACCAATTTTATTTTTAATAAAATAGTTGTTTTCATTCAATGCCAAAATTTTTAACTTTAAGTACAATCATAAATCTAATACAAGATAATATTTGATAATTAGGAAGAACTAATGAGGATGCGATGCGAGTACAATATATGATAATTAGGAAGAACCCTTGGACGTCCACCTCTCCGATATCTCTGCCTGACGCATTTCAAAGTATTGTCGTTAAACTGAATTGAGTGTTGAGAGATCCATCTTCATGATATCGTCATCTTGTTTCTTCTGTTTTAGCTCTATTTTTTGATTGGTGGTTTGCTTCATCCACGCGAAAGCCTCTCCCATGATGGACGTAGCGGATCCAGAGTTTTCCACATTTTGTTTCCTCTTGAGCTTTGCCGCTTTCCTCCCTTCAGGCCTTACTAACACATCATTCGAGTCAGTGTTCAACTCGATGGGGGTCGCTGGCATGGAATTGTTTGGTGAGGAATCAGAGTTTGTGGTTCTTCTCGGCTGTGATCGAATCTTATTGTAAGTTTCCATTTGTTGGATCCACTTTTGATGATGACACAACTCAACCCAGCAATGGTCAAACACGAATGGTTTACCATAAAGAGATTGGTATAATTCTTTTACTTTTGCAGTCTACACAAGAGTTAAATTTAGAATAATCAAACATAATTAAACATATATATTCCTCTCTTCAATGCTATGTTGTTTACATAAAAACATATAAGTTAAATATTTACCTGGTCAATAATTCCCGTACCAGATCTTTATCTTCCTTCAATCTGAGCAACGCACCCGCAGAACTTGTTGATGGACAGTTAAATCGTTGACCAACGATGCATCATTTGGTTTGGTGTGCGGCTCGTTGGATCGGCGGAGTATTGGATAAAGTAGTCGTTAGCTTTGTGCCAAAACTTATCTTTGTGTTGCCCTGTACCTTGGATGTCATCTTGGCTCGTGTTCAGCCAAGCAGACACAAAAAGCTTATCCTCGTGGACAGTCTAATTTTCGGACCGCGTGTAAGCCTTCTTCTTCTTTGTGGCCGGTGTTTCTTAGGATGACACTTGTTGTGTTGTCGATTGCGAGAACTTGATGGGGTTACCTTCTTCTACGACTTCTGTATAGAACGGCGGGTATAAGGTCAATTCTTCACTGGTAAGGAGTTGCGAATAATAGTTTTGTGAGGGATCCATGAGATTTGTAATTTGATAGGGAAATATAGAGTTTTTTTTATGAGAGAGTTGTGTGGAATGATTTGTGTATTGAAGTGAAATGAATTTATAGATGATTTTTTACTGTTCATGCCATTTTTTTAATCCCAACAGCTAAATTTTTCAACGGCTGAATTTTTCAGCTCAACTCAACGGTACATTTTCAGAACTTTTCTCTTCAACGGTACATTTTCATCTCAACGGAAACATTTTCACCTCAAACAACGCAACCAATTTAAAAAAATTCCAAAAAGAGATCTTCATCTCAACTTCGACAGACCCAACCCCACCCCCTTCGTCCAAACCCAACCCCAACCCCAAATCCTCTTCCTGCGACAGATCCAACCCCACGCCTTCGACAGACCCAACCCCAACCCTAAATCCTCTCCATCAACGGCGGCGACGGCTTGCGGCGGCCAGTCATCGAACTCTTCGCCACCATCATCTCCGCTCCGAACCGTACGCCACCCAGTCTCCGACCCGACCCACCACCCATCATCTTCGCGAACGCCAGCATCTCAACGGAAACGCCATCATCGCCGAAGTTTGAGGGGGGTTTTTGTAAAATTTTTCCAGTTGGGAGCTCTCAAGCGCTCCACAAATTTGTGGAGCGCTTGGGAGCTCCGAAGCTCTCCACCGCCACGTCGGCCTAAGGAGAGGGGCTTGGGAGGGGTTAGGAGCTTGCTGGAGGGGACTGCCAACTTCCACGACCACGTCAGCCTTAAGAGCCTCCTTCAGAGCTTGCTGCCCTTACTCTAAGGGCCTGTTTGGATTTGTAGGGGGTGAAGGGAAGTTAAGGGAAACTGAGTGAAGGGAAGGGAAGGGAAGGGAAGGGAATTCCCTTCTCCTTGGTTACACCCCAATTTGGGGGGTAACAATTTTTATACTATTAGGGGGTGAACCAAGGTGAATGAAGGTGAATAGAGGTGAATTAACTTCACCTCCTAAGTGTTCCCAAACAAGGTAAATAGTTCCCCTAACTTCCCTTCACCCTCATTCCCCTCAATCCAAACAAGCCCTAAGAGTAGAATGATTTACACCATAAATAAAAGAGGTAAAATTCCTAAACTAACTATCTAACCATCCGTGAATGATATAGATCATCTCTTTCTATGCAGTACTTTGATAGAATCTTTACTTATCCGTGAATGATATAGATCATCTCTCTATGTGCAGTATTTTGATAGAATCTTTACTTATCCAGCAAGGTCAACGCTTCTTATGCTGGGCATATCTTATGTTAATAATGTATGATCTGACTCGACAATTAGCTTAATGAAGTTACCCAAAGTCACATGTTTTAATTTTATTAGGAGGAAAGACGAGACGATAATTTAAAGTTATCAGTTAATATTGTGAGTTAGGTAGTCTATGCTGATAATTTGGAAAATATAGGATGGTTTAGGGTGGTGGGGGAATACAAAACACATTATGACCAGCGCGGACAATGAGTGACATCAAAGGCCAAGTCCATATTTAAATCTGCATTCATATAACAAAGCAATCACAAATACGATTACTATTATCAAATTTAGTTACCTAATGTCAAAACTAAGAACATCCTTCTTACATCAATCCAGAACTACTATTGCTTTAGTAGTCTTAAGGAGTGACGACAAGAATAAACTAACATCAACCTTTAATTCAAAGAGGAAATTTTCAAAACAGCCCCAAAAAGTTTTTTATTTTTCAAAATCGACCCGTTTTTATTTATTTATCAAAATCGACCCACTTTTTGCTATGTAGGCTTAATGACGTTCCTAAACAGTCGGGGTTGACAACCCCGACTGTTTAGGACATAAAAATTTCGGGTTTAAGGATTCTAATTAGGGTTTAACACCCTCCTAAACAGTCGGGGTTGCCAACCCCGACTGTTTAGGAACTTCATTAAGCCCACGTGGCAAAAAGTGGGTCGATTTTGATAAATAAAAAAAATCGGATCGATTTTGAAAAATAAAAATCTTTTTGGGGCTGTTTTGAAAATTTGTTCTTAATTCAAACACTAGCTGGCCAATGAAAGAATGAAACCAAATGAGAGAGAAAACTAAGCATTGAATTGGATGCTATGGATTTGTTTCTCAAGTGCCAATAGTTACACAAAATGCAGAGAAAATGGAGGTGCTCTCCTCCTCTCTTCTTCAAATGATTAAGAGAGAAAGACAGCACCACCCTACCAATAATCTCCTATGATCCTCACCCAGGATCACAAGCCCCTAGGTAATTACAAAATTAGCACACTCATCTGTACAAAAAATTAAAAAAAAAAAAACTCACCAGAAATTCCAAGCTCCCAATCTCCTTGCCAACCCCAAGCAAGCTCGCCATGACTACGTGGAGCTTTGTTTACCCTTTACAAATTCTATCTCCACCGTTGCTGTATTCCTTTGTACTACAAAAATTAAGCTAAAAAGATTTTGATCTTTAATCTAAGAGGGTTTTAAATGTCATCGCCTGACATTCTATTTGACCATACGATTTCGATTTCTAGTGTTCTTGATGAAGCATCCTTGCTACTGTCATGGTTCAGACTGAATAGACCACTGTATACACCTTCAGTCACAACTTTGTCAATTTGAATGGTTACTCTTCCAAGGGTTGTCTGCAAGAAGGAAAGTGTTTTAAATAACATTAGCAAACAGATTTCCGATGGAATTCCGTTGAAGTCCCTACTGCTGCACCAAAAACCTCTACATCCTAATGAAACTTGGGTACTATATTTAGGGCTAATTGCGAATAGACCCCCAGTATTATCGCCCAATTACAGTAGGCCCCCTTTGGTTTAGTGTCGCAAATAGAGATCCTGTAGTTTTTTTCACTCTTTTACCCTCAGGTCTATTTGTAGAAAATCTTTCTCTGAGGATAAAAGAGTCAAATTTCTCAGCCGGTCTATCTGCAACAATAGAAGTACATGGGGTCTATCTGCAATTGGGCGATAGTACATGGGGTCTATCGACAAGTGACCCCATAATTTACACTGTTAACATGTCCCTGCAGGTTGAAGATACTCTTCATGGACCTCTGGGCTATCTCATGCAGTAGTGCGTTACGAAATCTGCTTAAAATGAGTGCCCGATGAGATTAAACCTGGATTGCTCTAATAAAATCTTAAAATACTTTCCAATACCACGAAATTCTGAAGTTGAGATGAGGGTTGAGGTTAAAATTCGATACTCTAATAGAAAAGGAGTTGGATCCACATGGTATCTAAAGCCACACCTAATGCACTCATGTTTTCAAATTCAAATTTGGTTCAGCCTCAAACTTATTCTATGTTAGGGTTTGTATTTAGCTTCAAGATTGAAATAAAAATTTCACATTCCTACACCCAAACTGGGTTAAAGCTGAGAGCATTTTCAACACAAAATTTCATTACAAGCAAAGAAATCAGCAGTGTTACCATAAACAACAACGAAAATGTTCAGACATGCAATTCTCAGTAAATGAAATAATTATGCTTTAGGCGTGGTTTTAGCCGTATTAAATAAGGACTTGATTCCACATGCAAATTTCAGGTTTCTGCTAACTAGAACCTAACTGTTCCAATATAAATTTAACGGAAAACATATGGTGCTCTACTGTATGCTAATATAGCCAAAAAATTATGAAGGGATTGTCCAAATCTACATGTGTGTGCACATCTTATAATCAAATAAATTATTAGTGCATGTTGTAATGTTGAGATCCAAACAGTAATTATTATGATACCATGTCAGGTTGTGGATCTAGTCCGCTACTGACAACATCGCGTGCGAGCTCTAGAAAACGAAAACAAAACCAAAAGCAATGGAATAATTGCTTACCTTTCCGAATGTACTTTTGCTCTTGCAGAGAATATAAAGCTTCTGTCCTTTAGGGGGGACATCAAATGCCCAAGAAAAACCCTCTTTCCATTCAGGGCATGTACTATGGTTCACAACCTAAAATGAGATATCACTTCAACTTAAGCCACAGCAACAGAAAAATATCTTATAACTGAGAGGAAAAAAATCACGATATTGGCTCTTGCATGGTACCTTAGTCTGTTTTGGAGGCCCATTTCCTATTTTCAATTGGCAGAATGCATTTGTGCTCCCCATTGTTTGCTTCAAGTTATTCCCACGCTTAATGGTCACCGTTAGACACCCAGGCAAACAATGCAACAAGCTATCAGCTCTTTCATGGAAACTAGGAGGACAAGTTTTCATGAGGAGTTGAAGTATGGGTATGGCTTCAGCAGCAATCAGGGCTTGAGCCTTTGCAATATCTTCATTCATCTCTGACCATGATTCTTTTAATAGACAAAGAGTATCCAATACTGATTCTTGTGCACCTTCGCTACCAGCTTTGAGTGCACCAACCAGATGTGGGATACAGAGGGTGGCTGCTTCTGACATGCGAAGTTTCCTGAAGTTGGTAAATATTACAAAGATTGTGCGTAGAATTTCTTCGTTTATTGTTGCTGTTGACCAAAGCTCCTTTTCTAGTGCAGCTGTAAAAAGAGCAAGAGCTTGAAACTTAAAGATATTGAACCAAAATCAATACAAAAAATAGAATAATATTTTATATAAAAATCATATATTAGCAATGAAATTCCAGAACACCTTATATCCACCTTTCTATGATTTAACTCGTGCAATTATGGCCCAGTGTTGCACCTAGATCTTGAGTGGGTATAAAGGATTTGAGTTGGTTGGAATAACCCGACCAAGTTCTCAGATGGGTTTTGGCTTCTAATATATGAGCATTTTCCGTCTTACTGAAGTATAACCATTTAATTGCTTGAAGTTATGTGTCCACGATTGAAACTGTCTTTTGCAACTAGCTTTGAATATAAAGAAAGTATATGTAACCATATAAATTTTTTTTCGTCCGTTAACTAATTTGGATGTGTTGAAAACATGAATGTTGCAGATCATCCATGAGGTGGACCAATAGCGTTTTCACAAAGTTCTCACAATGGAGTTCTCAAATTGGAAAATTTAATAACCACAGTCGTCCTTAGATAGCAAAACTGGGTCTGTTCAAGTTCTGTGTTTCGATATTAGTCAGGTTTAAATTTGGGAGGTTCGATGAATCTTGTTTCTGTAATCTCTAGGTTGGTTATACAGCGTTTGGGTCAACTAATGCAAATTGGAAAACATGTATTCGCTCAAACAAATAATGCCCAATCACTAGCATATGATAGAATCCCAGTGATACAAAGGTGCGGCTTACATGAATGGTTAATGACAATAGTGTACTTTAAGAGACTCGTGTTGTTTGGTATGGGTATTTCCAGTGCATCATTAATAACTCAATATTGACCCCAAAGTGCTCAAGACTCAAGAGTTCAATTCATTGATAAAGTAACTGCTAATGGCAGCTGAGTAATTTAAGGACGTTGGTAGAAGCAAAAATAATCTCAGCTGAAGAGAGGTAGCAAGAATTTCAAAACATGAAAGAAGATTAAACCTTTAATTTATTATTATTACAATATAGTGTTCCTAGCTTCCGCTGCATTGAACGTCAGAAACAATGGATACTTAACATGCCTACACCAACTTATATATATGAGTGATTTTCAGACAAGCCATCATAACTGTGCATTAGTCTCCCAAAATTCATTATATTTGAATATTCGTTGTTACATATAAGGGATCCACGTGCTAAGTTCCCTCGTAAAAAGGCATCAAACCCAAAGATCCTTTCAACTTTAACAGCTCTATCTTTTGGACCAAGATACTCCATTTTTTCTGATAAGCTCATCTTCCACTATGTCAAACCCAACAGTTAGGTTCCTGCTGTCCTGTTGTACCCATAGTTGTCACCATCTCTCACTCCAATTTATGGGCCGTTAGAGGAAGACAGCTTAATCAAATGAATGGACAAGTTCAAGGAGGCCACATCACAATTATAATCAGCTGTAGGACCAAAGTGTGAAACTACACCCCTTGCTGACTTCAACCATTTCACAAAGATTTGAATATACAACACACCCTAATCACGTAAGAGATGACCTAAATTGCTAACATAAAATATATCACCACTTTCCCCTATTATATAAGAGGCAGTAAAGCCAGTATACTCACAAAGAGGGTGCTCAGGGGAGCTTATATTTTGGTCAGAGTAGTTTATAAGCTAGCTTTTCTATATCTCTGTGCTCGGGAACATACCAAATAAACTAGCTTTTAAGCCCCGCTTTAAAAAGTTGTGTTCATCAACTTTTGAAAAACTAACTTATAAGCTTATCTGAATATGCTAGCTTTGACCAAGTAATGACAACTCTACCCAAACTACTTTGATAAATTTTTTATCACAAAAGCTAAAAGCCACCAAAAGCCACCTTAGCTTATAAGCTTCAAAAAATAAGCCCTTCCAAAATCTCTTGCAACATGAGCAATCTCATCATCAAATCCAGCTACTATAAGCTTCAACCATTCAAATCAAGAGAAATCTACAACAGTCGTGTACGAAGAAACAAAGAATAAATCAAGAGAAATATCGAATAAGAAAGAAGTATTTGAGTCTGCTAAAGTTTTAGATCAAAATTTTCTTTAAGTAAAAAAGCCAGACAGAATTGGATCCGTGTAAGTAAGAATTACATCTATAGTATAAAGAATATTAATGCTTCAATGAAACAGAGCTAATTGATCATCATGAACTGAATGTTTGGTAGCCATATTTCCTTAAAAGTGAAAACAAGGAGCTACTCATGGAGGAAGTTTCCAGTGTTAATACCGAGACAAGCCAGGGATCTGTTATACTCTCTATCTTTTCATTTCCTCTTCTATCTTTTTCTGCTGATCTACATCTTCTTTATCTCATTCATTCCTTGAGTTCTTTCTCTAGTCCCTTTAACTGATGTCTTATGGAATATTAACTCCATGTAACATAATGCAAACCTTACTAGTTAGTAACTAATTGCAACATTCCAAGGTGAATATTTGTCGAAGCAATATCCTACCTCATGCAAGTGAAACATTATATATGCAGAAAATACTAAAGAATTTGCATTAACTGGACGTCTATGAACTAATAAGATACAAGAATATGTATAAGAAGTTGCACAAAATGAGAATATTGAGGTGGCTATGTGAAAACTAACAAATCAGAAAGGAGAAACAATGGAATGCTTGGGGTATTAAAAATTAAAGATAAGCAATAAGTGACTAAGATAGTAGCCTTGTATAGCAGTAATCAATTGAAAGCCAGTAAAACTATGGAATACTTAGCTTGTTAGGTGGCGGGTCATGGATGCTGATCAAATGTAAAATTTCATGGGGCAAGATAAAAGATGAAATACCACTAGCCACAGATAAAGGGTATGATAATAAAAAGCAATGCTCCTTAGCAAATCATATACCTATTTTTATTTATAATTTGGAAATGATATTGCAATTTGAATTTATTAGAAAACTATCTAAAGTGGTGATTTACCTGTGAGAGACCTTACAAGCTCAGTGGATACATATTCTTGGAGTGTATGATTTGAAAACAGATATTTAATAAGCAATGCAGCTTGCCCAGCAACTTCAGTATTCTGAGATAGGAGTAACTCTTGTACGAGTAATATTCCTCCAGCCTCTGCAACTGCCCGCCTATTTGTCCTACTGCGCACTACCAAGTTTTGCAGTGCACAAATAGCCACCATTTTCATTTCTTCTGTTGGTTGATCTTCAAGCAAGCTTATTAGGGCACGACAAGCAGATACTGCGTCACTAGCTCTGGCAAGTCCATCATGCTGGAAAAGGTCGCCAAGCGCAAGTGTTGCCAAGAACCTCGCAGGCTGTGATCTGGTCTGTGGATCTAGCAAATACTGGGAGAGAGGAGCAATGGCATATTTGGCAACTTTCATTTCTCGCACTCTGATATTATTAAATAATGCTTCAAGTAGTCTTCCAGCAGCCTCTTCACATTGATGAGATCTCAGAAGCTCCAGAAGTGCATCTATAGCACCAGCCTCGGCCATTAGGACAGCACTTGACGGATCATTCCTCTCTTGGAGAAAGAGGGCACTGAGAGCCACCGTAACAGTGTTTTCCATTGTGGAGTGCAGCAACCTCACAAGAACTACTAATGTAACTTTAAAATAGTATTCTTTATTAGATCGTAGAACATTAGATAGAACCATAGCCGCTGATTCCCATAATGCATGACTAGGTTGGGGATCATCCTGAATAATGACTTTTGAAAGCTCAAAAATGCCCCCTGCATCAGCAACAGCCTTGGGCCAGCTCATAGAAATACTCTCCAATGCTCTTATTGCTGTTTGCTGTAAGCTCAAAATTCCAATTCCAGCCAGCTGAACAAGTGGAACAACTGCGCTTTTTGTGGTGATATCCTGCTGAAAGTGCTCCTGTTCCAGAAGATGAGACAATAATTCGGTGCCTAGCTCTTGGATAGACTGCGAAGGGGACTCGAGAAACGATATTAGAGGTCCAATGATTTCGCTTGGACTTAGCTTTAAGGATGCCAGACTTTGCGGTTTTTCCAAAATATTAACAAGTGCTCCCAAGGCACTTTGTTGTCCCCACATGGTAAAATCTGGTCGTTGCAATAGCATAAAAAGAGGCTCAACAATTCTTGCAGCATCTGAGCTTTTAGCAATACCATCATTGTTGGTTAAAATGCGAAGAAGATCTGCAATTTTAGAACAAACTGGACCAGGTGCTATAAGGAGCATTTCGAGTGCATTATTGATTATTCCAGCTTTGATCATATCAAGCTTGCATTGAGGTCGGTCCTTTCCCAACTTTACAAGTGCACTGATACTGGCCTCTGAAAGTTTATAATTTGACCCAGAAGTAAACCCAACAAGAAGATTGACGACTTCATATGTTGCTGCAACATCTGCATAGTGTTCTTCTTCCAGTAACCTCTCTAAAGCTAGCACGCCAGATTCTACTGCCTCATCTGAGTATGACGTCATAAGTGATACTAAGGGCTGGATGAACTCAGCAGCAGTTGGCATAGCCCGGATATTTGAGTTTCCAAACAGTAGATAGCAGAGTTGCGCAGCGTTTGTCTTAAGTTCCAATGATGAACTAAATGACAAAATTCTGTAGAGATTCTCAACTGGCTTACCTTCAACATCAATCAAACTCGATGCCTTTAAGACACTACCAGCAGTGAGTTTGATCAGTGCACCAAGAGCAGCCTGTTGTTCCCTCTCAGACCCAATATCAAGCATGTCAACTAAAGGCTGAATAGCTTGCCTGGCCATTTCAGTATCTCTAATGTTCTCAGCATCAAAGAGCTCCTGCAATGTCCTGGCTGCACTAAACCGAGCATTCCTTGAACCCAAACGCAAAACTGCTATTAACTGATTCAATGAGCTAAGTGAAACTTCATGGTGAAGCAGGTCAGAGTTGCGGTACAAGATACCCAAAAGTTCAGTTATAGAGGTTTCGGTTGGATCTTGAGGGCTCAGAGATAGATACTTAGTCAAAGCATCGAGAGCACCAGCTTCAGCCATAGCCATTTTGTTTGCCTCGTTTCCTTCTGCTACTCGAGTTAGAAGACGAACAGCGACAGGAGGTGCACCTGGTCTATCTGGCATTGGTCTTAAAAGGTCAACTAACAAGGGTATAGACTTACGAGCAGTTGCACCGATTCTAACATCTTCAATCTCAAATAGCTGCTCGAGAACAACTTGCTCAGGGCTTTGCACCAGATTAAATTCTTTGGACAAAGCAACAAGGTTTGGCATATCAGACTCTACATGACCAAGTAAAGTTACCAGTCCTTTGACAGCACCAGAATTAGCAATAGCAAGTTGTATCCCTTTTCCTCCGATACAAGCAAGGCTAGCTATTGCCTGAGCAGCAAAGTATTTCTCCATAATTCCATGAGTCTTCAGAAGAAAAACTAGAGAAGGAATAGTGAGTTTAGTGGCTGAGGACTGGACGGCAGATGGCTCCTGGAACAAAATAGCAAGAAGAAGGGAACTTGCCCATATGTTTTCTGTATCCTCATATTCTCCCTGTAAAATATAAAAATGCATTCTATTTAAAAAACAAGTCTAACACAATCCTTAAAAAAAATATCAAGAAAGGAAAATAATAGAAGTTTTTCGCAAAACAGTCAAATAATTAAAAAAACATAAAGTTTATGCTGTTTTTTCTAATATTAGATGTCTTACTGAAAAATAAGTCAGCAGTAGTAAAAAGGAATTTGTAATTTATACCTGATAGTAAGAGCTTATAGTATGAGGCATCTTGCTTGTGCTTCAGACACTGTCAAAAACTTACCGAACCAATGACGCGACTGAAAATTGACTAGGATTTGGAATGTGTGATGCACACAACACTTTTTTCATCTTTCCCAGCACAAACATTTTAATTTTTATCAAGTTCATACACAATGCGCAAGAACAAATCTTACGAACTCCAAGTAAAAAAGTTAACTTTGTTATGAAGTTAAAATGACATAAGTAGTAATTTACTAGAACATCCTTGTAAGAGTTTTCGGGCTCAGACAACAAGGGAAGCCTAGCATTTGAGAAACACACTATGCTTGGTCGTTGCGACAGTTAGATGTGTCTGCCTCCAAAGGTCCTTAATAACTTCAATAGTACTATTTATTCAAAATTCAAACATGTTCCGCCATACGTACTTTAGTGAAGGAGATGGTTTCATCTCAGATAGTTGATAGATACTATTTCATGTATACTAAATGTTAAGTTAAATATTGGGTATTGGGTTAATGGGCTGTTACCCATTAACCTTAACCCTATTTGTATGATTATATATCTCTCTTGTTATTCTCAAAAAACAACAATTAGGGTTTTCTCTATTCTCTACATGGTATCAGAGCATAAAACCCTAGCCGTCACAAATCCTCATTCAAAACCCTAGCCGCCGCCCGCTGCTACAGTACCACCGCTACAGTATGTGCTACAGTGCCCCCTGCAGCGTGTTGCCTATTCCCTCGACATCTCAGTCTTCGAACTGATGAGAGGACGATTGTATCCCTCGACATTTCAGTCATAGAACTGATGAGAGGAAGAATGTCTATCTCACGTTGTTGAGATATTTTACTTTTATTCTTGTTTCCTTCGAGAAACAAGAATATAGAAATTGAGCCTTTGTGCAAACAAAAGCCAGGGCTCTCTCCCTTAGGTGATCTCGCCTACGCAGCATGAGGGCATGACTATCTACCACTCTGCCTCTAATCCTGCTCCTGATCTGCTATTAGTTTATGTTTCGAAAACGGATCTCTACTACTAATCTGCCTATTTGACTACTATTTGTCTCCTATTGTTACTCAAAAATAAAAAATGACTACTACTTCGATGTCGGACATCTCCTCCTCTACTACTTCTACTGTTGCTGGTGAGACCTCTGCGCCCAAGGTAGTCTTGGAGACTACTATTAAATTGAATGGTGCAAACTATCTGCTCTGGGCACAAGCTTTCCGCATCTTCATTAGCGCTCAGAGCAAACTACCACATCTTCTTGCATCTCCACCACCAACCTCAGATCCCACCTACAATTCATGGCTCTCATCTGATTATTGTGTTATGACTTGGCTTCTCAACAGTATGGAAGCACAGATCAGTAGCAGCGTTATGTTTTTCACCACTGCGAAAGAGATGTGGGACAGCCTAAAGATTATGTACGGGAACGAGAAGAATGTTTCCCGTGTATTTAAAATTTATGAGTGACTGTTTGCGCTCAAACAGGGAGATAAGTCAGTTCCGAAATTTTTTGGTGAATTGAAGGGACTGATAGACGAACTAGAGATGCATCAGCCTGCAGTAGCTCATGCAGCGACGTTATTAGGGTATCGTCGTGATCTGACAGTATCCAAATTTCTTTCTGGGTTGAACCCTAATTTACAGTCCCAGGTGAGAGGACAGATATTGGGTGGAAATACAATTCCCTCACTGATTGCTACATTCTCCAGAGTCATGCAAGTCTCTACTGGTATTACTTCTGATACTACTACACCATCTCCACCTACGATGGATCAGTCTGCCATGTTCTCTAATCGAGGCAAAGGCCGCGGTCGTGGTCGTGGTCGTGGTCATGACCGTGATTCAGGGGGAGGACGTGGCTCCTTTGGTGGGAGGCAAGGTGAATCTGATAAGGGCTCACGACAGTGTGGTCATTGTGAGAGAACCAATCATATTTCTGAGAAGTGCTGAGAGAAATTTGGTCGTCCTCAGTGGGTCCAGGTAGCTGATACAGAGTCGACTAACTCATCTCTTTCTGCTACTACTTCTGGTGGTCCAGCTGTTACTGCTCCTACTGTTCAGATTTCTCAGGCAGATTATGAGAGGTTGCGCCAACTAGAACTCTCTCAGAACATTCATTCTGCTACTCATGCATCATCTTCAGGTATGGATGCTTACATAGCTTCTTCTCACAAACCCTGGGTACTAAATTCTAGAGCCTCATCTCATATGATAGGTATAAATGATCACTTTGTATTTTTACATCTTTCTGATAAATTTCCTTCTATCCGCATTGCTGATGGTACTCTTTTTTCAGTTCGTGGTGATGGAGTAGTTCATGCTACTTCCTCTTTAAAACTAACTGATGTGTTATATGTTCCTAAATTCCCTGTTACCCTATTATCCATTAGCAAGTTTATAAAACAAAATAATTATAAAGTCACCTTCTTTCCATCTTATTGTGTTTTTCAGGACCTAGCAACTAGGATAAAGATTGGGTCGGGGCATGAGAGAGGAGGTATGTACTATTTGGATGACAGTGTGCCAGAAGCTGGCCTTGTTGCATCACAGTCTGACTCCACTTTATTGTGGCACTGGCATCTGGGTCATCCTTCATTATAAAAACTTAGATCGGTAGTTTCTGTTCAGCCATCTATTTTCTCTTTAGGTTGTGAGTCGTGTGAACTGGGTAAGCACCATCGTGCTACTTTTCAAAGTCGAGTCGATAAACGTAGTAGTTTTGCTTTTGTGTTGGTTCATTCCGATGTCTGGGGTCCTTATCGTGTTCCCTCTGTGCAAGGTTTTCGATATTTTATTATCTTTGTTGATGCTTTCTCTCGCATGACGTGGCTTTATCTGTTAAAAGAGAGGTCAGAGGTCTCGCACGTTATTGAACTCTTTTATAATGAAATAAAAACTCAGTTCTCTACTTCTGTTCGTATTCTTCGTACTGATAATGCTTTGGAATATATGAATAATGATGTTTCAAAATTTTGTGCTCTTAATGGCATTATTCATCAAACTTCTTGCTCTCACACTTCACAATAAAATGGAGTTGCTGAGAGGAAGCATAGGCATATTCTAGATGTTGCTAGAACACTGATGATACATATGAATATTCCAAAGTATTTGTGGTCTGATGCTGTTTTCACTACAAATTATTTGATTAATCGCATGCCTTCCTCTGTCCTTGATAGTTTAATAACATTCAATTATCTTTATCCTGATAAAAAACAATTCTCTGTGATTCCCCGTGTCTTTGGTTCTACGTGTTCTGTTCAGGATTTAACTGCTGGTTTGGATAAGTTATCATCTAGATCCATCAAATGTGTTTTTGTTGGATACTCTCGTACTCAAAAAGGATATAGGTGTTATCATCCGTCCATCAGGAAATATTTTGTGTCTGCTGATGTTACCTTTTTTGAGTATGTCCCATATTTTTCGTCTGGTTCCACTACTATTGGCTGTCCATAGGTACCACTATCTTCTTTTGCTCCTATTACTATTCCATTACCTGCTTCTGTTGCTCCTGCACCGAAGCCTCTACTGACATACTCTCGCCGTCTAAAAGTACATGCCCCTGAATCTGCTACTACTGAACCTTCATCTCCAGTTGTCGGTCCATCTCATGTTGAGACCTCTATTCCTTCTGACTTGGATATCCCTATTGCTCTTCGAAAAGGTAAACGATCTTGCCCGAAATATCCTATATCTCTTTTTGTCTCTTATGACCGTCTCAACCCATCTTTTCGTCAGTTTGCCTTGTCCTTGTCCACTGTATCTATACCTAGGTCATATGAGGAAGCTATGTTAGTACCAGCTTGAAAGCAGGCCATGGATGAGGAAATGAATGCACTACTTTCTAGAGGGATGTGAGACTTGGTTTCTCTTCCTACTGGAGCGACTGTGGTTGGTTGCAGATGGATGTATACCCTGAAATATCGCCCCAATGGGTCTGTTGACCGTTATAAAGCTCGCCTGGTTGCGAAAGGTTATACCCAAACATATGGCGTCGACTATTTTGAAACCTTTTCTCCCGTTACTCGTCTTAACTCCATCAGAATTCTTTTCTCTGGCTGTTAATATGGATTGGGCGATGCACCAACTAGATGTGAAGAATGCTTTCCTTTATGGTGATTTGGACGAGGAGGTTTACATGGAGCAACCTCCTGGGTATGTTGCTCAGGGGGAGAATATTATCTGCAGGCTAAGAAAGGTCAACTATGGGTTAAAGCAGAGTCCTCGAGCTTGGTTTGATAAGTTCAGCAAGGTTATTTCTAATGTTGGTTTCCAACGTTGTCAGTCTGATCACTCTGTCTTTCTTTGACGCACAACAACTGGTTTGGTTATTTTAGCCGTATATGTTGATGATATTCTGCTGACTGGGAGTGACTCTATTACCTTAACTGAGGCTAAGGAGTATCTAAACCGTTATTTTATCACTAAGGACATGAGAAAGCCAAAGTATTTTCTTGGGATTGAAGTTGCATATCAAAAACATGACCTGTTGTTGTCCCAAAGAAAGTATGTGCTAGATTTACTAGAAGAAGCAGGTCTCTTGGAATGCAAACCTGTAAGCACTCCAATGGAGGCAAATGTTGATTTGTGGCGTGATGATACCTCTCTCCTAGATGATGCTGGACGATATAGGAGATTAATTGGGAAGCTAATATATTTGACAGTTACCAGACCTGATATTACTTTTGCAGTAGATGTATTGAGCAGGTTTATGCACAAACCTAGAGAGGTTCATTGGACAGCAGCTCTGAAGATTTTGGCATATGTCAAGAGTTGCCCTGGCAAAGGATTGTTATATAAGAAGCATGGACATACTCACATTTCGGCTTTCTCTGATGCTGGCTACGTAGGAGACATGGGAGACCGGAAGTCAACCTCAGGATTTTGTACTTTTGTTGGAGGTAATCTTGCGACTTGGAGAAACAAGAAACAAGATGTAGTATCATAATCTAGTGCAAAGGCTGAATATAGAGCAATGGCTCACACTGCTTGTAAAATGGTGTGGCTAAGAAAGTTTATGACAGAGCTTGGTTTTGTTCAACCTGGACCCATGCCAATGTATTGTGACAACCAGTCTGCCATTTATATTGCACAGAATCCTGTGTTTCATGAGAGGACAAAACATATTAAAGTTGACTGTAATTTTGTCAGAGATGCTTGGGAGAAGAAGATAGTATCTCTCATATTCACTCCGTCCTCACAACAACTTGCTGATATTCTTACCAAGGCTACTTCTTTAAAGGTGTTCTCTACTATATGTGATAAGCTGGGCATGATAGACATCTATGCTCCAGCTTGAGGGGGAGTGTTAAGTTAAATATTGGGTATTGGGTTAATGGGCTGTCACCCATTAACCTTAAACCTATTTGTATGGCTATATATATCTCTCTTGTTATTCTCAATAAACAACAATTAGGGTTTTCTCTATTCTCTACACTAAAATTTGCAATATGTTATATGTTCCAGAGTGATTAATGACAGAAGAGAAATAGTTTAGACTGAGAACTAAGAAGGTCAGGATCTTATCTATACATGATGCATTAGCAATTCATGGAGATTACCACCCTTCATCCTCATCCAATTCAATGAAATTACCCTTCGTCCTTCAGGTCTATTGGAAATTAACGTGTGTCGTAATATAGTGTTTTGTTGTCCTAGGCCAATCATGCAAATCAGGGGACAGGTAAAAAAAATACGCAGAAATGAGTAGAGGAAATGAAGAAGTGCTTTCAGGGTGTATATAAAGCATGCCTTAGTCCTCAGTGGAGTTGTATGGACAATAAAATAGGCATGAATTACATCCAACCAAGAATGGTGAATGTAGGGAAGAAATGGAATAATAGGATAAATGTATGCGGTAAAAACCTGTGGCACCTGAATGGGAAATTCATACATGATTCGAGGCACACACAAGGGTGCACTAGGAGAAATAATGAAGAACCAGATCATCAGACAGAACACTAACTTTTTTAAATGTGTGCAGATTTATGTTAAAGGATCAGACAAAGATGGAAGGATACTGCCAGCATAGAAGTGTGCATCGTGATTGGAAGTTCCCTTCATAGACATTACACTTAAGAAGGGTCAACAAGATCAGTTTTGGTGATGTGATGCATGATGATGGTCTACATGATGTGCATGAACAAGTGATTGTGTTGGAGCATGTGAATCAGCCTATGTATTGGGCACTCCTATCCAACATTCCAAGCTATACATATTTGACTCCAAAGAATATTTATACTGCTCATGCTGTTAAATCTTCATGAAATAAACTGAAAAATCCCTTTATACCCAAAAAGCAGTCTGCCAGTCTCTGAATTTGATTCACTAACTAGCATCAACCTACCTGAGTTTTGAGTTTTTTTCTTTAATCAATTGAGGGAACTGGCCAACTGTACAGGCTACAACTAGTTTTTAAAAAGTACTGCCACCAATTTGTTCCACAGTGTCCTTTTCTACAAGGAACTGATATGAGCCAAGACGAATCAGTCAGAAATATAAGGGACATGCTGAGAACTAAAAGCATTTAAAAGGTTTTTGGTGGAGCGTATTGGTGTGTGTTGACGCATGCAGGGAGTTCAAGAGGGAAGCAGTAAGTTTACTTGACAAATTCTATGACAGAGCTCTATTGGTGTCTCCCAGATTAGAACAGGTAGGTGGCAAAGATGAACTACTAGACTTTTAAGTAGCATCTGAACCATGTCAATTGAATCCAATAGACTACTTGTCACTCGTTCTCTACCTTTGCATATCATCTGTATAACAAAATTATCCATATATGTCTTATGGCTTCAATCTAGATAGTTTGGCAGTAGCCATAAATAACTAATTCTTAATTATGTATTTCCTAGCACTTTCACTTATTGAATTATTAGTATTATTCACATTTTTCTTTTGAATGCTCAGAGTCTAATTGTAAAAGAATTATCAACCTACAAAAAATATTTACACAAAAATGTGAACTATGGGGTATTCAAGTATTTTAATATGTGTAGTATATGTGGTTATCTACTTATTGTACGGTTTCCACTCTATGATTTATATGTTTCTTGACAGGAGCATCCCTTGATTGCAATTAGTTGATCAAACAATAAGCTTAAAGTGGCAAATCTGCCAGCAACACTTTCAACCTCCATATATATATATATATATATATATATATATATATATATATATATATAACAGCAAACAGGGAATAAATGGTAGCTAAAATTTCTAGCAGTAACATTCCATTATCTGCCGACAGAGTTTTTTCTTAGGATTGAAATAAAACCCTTAAATCAGTAATCACGACTTCTATATGACCAGTACAGTAAAATATCAATGTTCAAGAGATTGAAAGCTTGAAAGATTGAAAGGAATGATTATAAAGTAGATCCAGGAGTAGTTGAGCAAGATATAAACTTAGTGACAGAGGACTGCAATGAGATGAGCAAAGCCAGAATGAGCAAATGACAACCTTCAGAAGCAAGCAGCTATGTAGAAGGAATTATATTGGGTGTCACAATGTTTGTAATCTATAGACATAACTATTGATGACAACCAGAAGGTTTGATGAGGACTCTCTAATTCTGAAATAACAAATAACAAAGTATAAAGGCAAAACTTTATAAGTGAAAGCCATACCTGAGGGTTGGCAGCATAACTTGCAAGCTTATTTGAGAGAACTTCCACACCACCAGCTTCAATGACAGTAAGTTTAGATTTAGCATAAGATGAAGACATTATTGAGAGCATCCAAAGGGCAACAGTTCCCCCCAAAATATTTGCTGGATCAGGAACGTCATTTTCTTCCCCAAGATGACTAATGGTCTTCCTTTCCGTCAAATTTCTAGAAGCCCGCACTTCCAGTTGCAGAGAATTAAAATTGGACTGATTTTTCAGCATGTTGACCAGTGTGTAAATGAGGTTCTCCAAAAGTCCTGATGCATCAAGAGCATCCATTGTTTTATCTCTCTGTTGTTTTGCAGCACAAACTAGCAATGCAACCCCACCAATTCTCACTTCTATGCTAGAGGAATTCATAACTCTATGAGCAAGAGAAGCAACACATCCATGTTGTTCTACCAAACGAACACCGAGTATGTCAGGCTGGTCTCGACATAGCCTAGAAAGGATTTCAATTGCCTTGTCTTGCATGGGAGGAAGCCCAATGGCCAAACATTGGACCAAAGGATCTAGGCTTCCAGGAACTTCAGCAAGAGCAATCCCTGGGGGATAACAGCAGTGTACATTTTGTTTCTTCCTAGCAAGTAAAGAAAGTACCTCTAGAGCATCAGAGGAGTTGGACCCTTGCAAGTCTGTGACAACTAAGGAATCGGCAAGTGTAAGAACCACAAAACGACACTGGGAACTGTCTGGAAGCACATCAGCAACTGGGAAATGGTTCAGTAACTGATGAAGGGCTCGGGAAGCATTTTTCTTGCCGTCCAAAGTCCCTTTATCAAGCACTCTCATCAAAGCTGATACAATATCTTCTGCAAGAGCTTCTTCAGCAATCTGTGGATCAGAAAGAAGATTTGCCAGAGCAGAAACTGCAGTCTCAGCAGAAACCATGGAAGATGATTGAGTCATCTTTATAAGTGGTTTCACATCACCTTCTGATATGTAGGACATCTTATGGGGAGAATTAGTCTTGCTTGGACGGGAGAGTGCACCCAAAGCCCGAGCTGATTGTGTGGCAATAACTTGGGTTTTGCTGGTCAAGAGCTTCATGCATGGATTCACAATCTCATCGGTTGCAAGACTGTCACATATATCTTGTCGAGTACTGAAAAGATCAGCCAGAACTGAAGCAGCACACTCTTGAGTTTCTTCATTTGACGAGTTAAGAATTTCAACAAGGGACCTGAGTCCTTTATTTGCAGGAGCCCCCC